>JAASAO010003790.1:0-16909 GCA_017311375.1 Mytilus coruscus
ATTCACTACTTTCTGTATCAGCTTTTTGTATAATCTTGGTCCTAAATTCTTAGGTACGTATATATAATATTTAATATAGCATCATGTTAAATTTCTGTTTACATTTACGTGTAAGAGTATCAAAAGCCGTTAAGTCTCCTAAAATGTGTAAATACAATAAGTTGTTACACAGTCGATAGGGTTTGCTAATGACCTTATTTGGTCTATTAGATTTGCTTGTATGTCTATTCTAAAGCTTATATTGAGTAATACAAATTAAAAATCAAGGAGTTTGAGATCCACGACGACACAATAACTGTTCAACCCACCATTTTTCTTAAAATGTCCTGTACCAAGTCAGGAATATGACAGTTGTTATCAAATAGTTCGTTTCTATGTATGTTAGCGGTTTTTTTTTTTTTTTTTTTTTTTTTTTTTTTTTTGTTCACTTCAGTGTTCCTGTTGTTCGTTTGTTTTCCTCTTATATTTGATGTGTTTCCCTCGGTTTTAGTTTGTAATCCGGATTTGTTTTCTCTCAATCGATTTATGACCTTTGAACGCCGGTATACTACTGTTGCCTTTATTTACAGCTGTTGTGATGCCATTGAAAGCGCCCTTCTACACGGCTTCGTGAAAAATACATAGATTATGGTAAGTCTTCAAATAGTTTTTGAACCTGCAACTACAGGGCACATGCAAGTACCAACGTAATAATTTACCACAATGTGTGTCTATCTGAACAACTCGAGTTATGTAAATATGTTTGTGGCATTTGCTGGTGTTCCATATTTCCCATTCACAAATTTGTGTAAAATCTCAATTTTTTGTCACTTTTCATAAACAAAATGCTATAAAATTTCTAATATCTTAGTTTAAACTTTGCTCAAACGTATCAATTATCTTAAAGCCCAAATCACCTGATTTTGTAATATTTCATTTTGTGGTCCAAATGGGGCTCTTGAAGCACCTCACCCTTTTACATAGTAATTCTTGTATTCAATCAGAAAATTCAACCAATGCACCTGGTATCTGGTATTAATCTCGTTTTTCGTAAAGTATAGTACACAAATGTTAGAAACAGAATGACATTAATGAAATGACATAAACATTCCGTTAAAACAAACCTATTATGTATGAAAGAAAATTATCTAGTACGACTAAATGCAAAACGGCCATTTCCTCTGATTTTGTAAGAAACGGAAAATCCGAGGACCAAGGGTAGTTGTCTTAATGTTAAAGAAATGGAAAATAAAAATCACGTATCTATATATGACATCCAAGTGTTTATTGTAGGTAAGGATACCGAAAAACATTGTTTTGAATAAAATCAACTATAAAGATGCAGACTATAGCTTGGTGGGTGGATGTAAGACTGTTTAACGTCCAGGGACGACTATACATTACATGCTGAGTACAGAAAGTTGGAGATGTGATATGAATATAAACTCTGCGTTGTTCTAGACTGACATTGAGAGCCTGTTCACAAATAAATAGTCATAGTTAAAAGATGTTATTATGTTAGGATAAACTATTCTGACTCGGAGGCGAACAGTTTTTTTTTGTATTCTTGTATTGTATTGCAAATACCAATTTCAAGTTTTATACTGACCCGGCTTTAGATCGAGCCTATGACATTCCGCTCTCTTCAAAGGTATGTGAACATGCTACCGTGAGACTAAATACTGAAGTTACGATGCAGAGGACAATACACGACCGAAACTTAACAATTTTGTGTAAAATAAACTGTAAAATCATGATTGTCATGCAATTGTTGAAACACAAGTGTTCGCATATCTCATATGGCACATCTTTGCTGAACTTTTTGTTTTCAACGCTGATCAACTTCTTAAGTCATTTGGCAACCCATGTGTTCTATTAATAAGTCTTATATAGACGAAACCTGCGTCTGACATGCCAAATCACAAGGCTGGGTATCTTTAATGAATTTTAAAATAAAAATATTGTGAAAATATTGAATCGTTATTGCCTGATGAAACATTCTAATCTGTAGTGCTTATTGACTTCTCCATTTTCTTTGAAATATGCATTTATTTATCTCATCATTTATCCTAATATTCCGAAGAAGGAAATTGTGCCTTAATATGTAATTGATTGATGATGCAAACGTGAAAAGGAACAGAGCGAACTTGAAAAGAAACAAAAGTATTCTGACTTAAGCCGACAAGAATTTTCTCTTACTATTTAATGTCAGTCTTTAGAATGCCAATGTGCTTTTCTTTTTTTCTTTTTTTCATCCGTAAGTGTTTCAAAAACAAAAGCCGTTAAGTCTCCAAAATGTAATGTGTTCTCATTTTAAAATTGATTAGAATATAAAAAGGGGGAAATTTGGGGTACAAACCAATGAGGTAGCAACTCAACGATACGAAAAATCAAAAGTCGTATAGAAAGCAACACACAATCTTCAACGATAAACAGATATCGTTTCTCGTTTTTATATAGATTAGGCCGTTGGTTTCCCTGTTTGAATGGTTTTACACTAGTAATTTTGGGGCCCTTTATAGCTTACTGTTCGGTGTGAGCCAAGGCTCCGTGTTGAAGACCGTACTTTGACCTATAATGGCTTACTTTTATAAATTTTGACTTGGATAGAGAGTTGTCTCATTGGCACTCATACCACATCTTCTTGTATCTATCTACACAATAGGTAAAGCTCTAAGTCGTCTGTAACAAATGTGAATAACTTCAACAAGAACAAAAACAATCTGCCATCAAAGATCTATCCTACATATACAGAAAAATGTTAAGACAACAACTGACGAAGTTCCTGACTTGGGACATGGCACATGAAAATGTAGACGCCTATTGGATGGCTGAAAATATCATGTTGATTTAAATGCATTATCCTACAGAAAAATTGTCCGCTGAACATTTTTATAAATCAAAGGCAACGGTCCTTTACTGATGTTCAAATTTTAAATATACAAACCAATTTAACTTGAAATTAAGCTATATTAAACTTAAACCTACCCAAAGCCTTTGAATGGCGTCAAGCAATTCGTTTTTTTTTCTGTATTGCTCATAACGTTCAATTTCAAAGATTATAAACCAGTGTTTCAACATATTGAAGGTAGTTTTATTTCTCTTTTGACGAGTTGAAATAACTAAATTTATAAGAGAGGGATATAGGAAGAAAAAACTGACATACCTGTTTCAAATCTGAAGATTGGAAGTGAAGAATGCGACATCGAATAAACTGCATCAACATTGTCAAGGTTTGTTGAATTCGGGATAATACATACTGAATGCATCTCTAAATGCGACATCATTTCGTTCTTATGAATACATTTGCAATAGTGTTTCTAAACAGAATGTAATTTTTTAAATAATCGAATAACAAAGCAAATTATCTTTTACCTATAAATTAAATTAAAACTTACTCATTCAAAGCAAAATGACATTTGGTGATATCAAAATCTAGAAAAGAAGACAGAATTGTAGCTTCGACAAGTTGAACATATCAGTAGTCATCTGTGACACAAATATTCTATAACTGACAACCAAACCACTACTGAAATGTTATCAGATCATATGCATCTATTTTAAGCAAGGCCTGGTAGTTAGTTGTACGTGTTTTATTAGATGCAAAACGTGAGCATGAATTGGCAAATCACATCTTTTGAATAATATGAACAAAATTAGTTATTAATCCTTTTATGTGCAGCGCATTACTGACTTTGTTTTTTTTTTTTCTTATATGGTAGTGTTGAATATCATGGTTGTAAATTTTCATTTATATGTAGAGAAAAGGGTATCCATCTTAATTGAACACGTTTAGATGGGTATTCATCTAAATTGAACTCTTTAGAATGATTTTAGTTGATAATGTGGCGCTACTGTGAGCACATGTTCTGGCTGTAGGACCTATAGTTTGTGAAAGAAATCTTATTATGTTAGTTGCTCATTGAAATCAGGGTGCACCATTTCAGACAAAATAAAAGATTAAATATGGGCTGGAAGAAATATAGATTTCCACTCGCTCATTGATAATGATCATATTAAATTTTAATTACAACTGATACAGGGTGAGAAAATCCAGAACTATCGCTTATGGAAGAGAGAAATAATGAATTGTTATTTTGAATCAATGGCTCACAGCATGGAACAATTCACTACTATCATTTGCACTAAATTTATGGTCAAGACCGTTATCACATGAAATAATTTGAGAAATGTCTCGGGGATACTAGAATTATTACGACACTAAATTTAGAAAATTGATTGAAAAGGGGAAGTACAATGAGGGTCTACACATCTAAAACTAAACATCAAGGCAACTTTGCAAGTACGTGTAAAATATGGAACTGACAACACAAACAAGAGTTGAAATAATCGATTGACACTTGGAGTCTGCTTTTTATTCCACAAGGGCTTAGGTTGTAATTTTGGTGACAAGTACAAGATTCAGCACAGATTTTTTGTTATATTTGTTATGGAATGCTCACTTTCCATGTTCAAAAAATAAATTCGTGTCCCATATAAGTTTTCCCAAATCAGTAATAATGCAAAAAGGTGTATCGAAGAGTCAACAACAAGCCCTTTCTAGCCGGAAAATAGAGTAGCCTCCGTAACAGGAAGCAAAGACAACGTCTCTTTATCAAGGACAGAATAAACCTTTCTCCCCAAAATATAAAGTTAACTATAATTTTACTAGCAGTACACCAGTTAATGTTGACAGACTGTAATATTGGTTGAAAGGATATAATATAAAAAAAAATCACAACTGGTTAGTTACAGGGTTTACATTTTAGTTTGACGTGGGCTTTAGAGTTTAAATTCATTAAAATTCAGTTGATAATTTGTTATCAACAAAGACTAAACCAGAAATTGTCGGACAGAAAATTCAAATGCAATTTGTGCTAATAGATGTGTTGGTCCTATTGATTCAAAACCTTTTACAGTTACGCAACTAGTCCTTGGTCAAGCAGAAAAGAAAACGTTTGTGTTATACAGGTACATGTAATTTCAATCGATATCAAAATCTCATAAGCTGTTAAACCTAATCTCTCTTTACATGATAAAGAATTGTCTTTGAAATGGTGAAATATTTCGATTTCGCAAGCTTTACACAAATATAAGTCTGCTTACTGTATTGAAAATATTATTATTATTTCTGGAACCCAGGTTACTGTTTATATCAAAACATGTTCAAGCTTTTTGTACGCTTTAGATTTAAATCAAAGACAAGAAGAATATTTTCAGGTAAAATATACGTTTTGTATATCATTGTAGAAATCACAAATCTCCGTTGCCAAGGGGGAAATGTGACCTTTGAAAGTAGTCCTTCACCTAACGAATAGCCAATCGAAATGTCCCAATTTCGTAACACATTGCAAGTTAGGCCAATCAAATGGATTTTTGTATTACTTTTTCATAACGCATTCCATTCAGTGTGATGCAAGAAATATCTCTTCATATGTGAAAAAGTTAACAGACCACAGCGATGAAGAATAATACTAAAACAGGTTTTCTTTTTTATTAATATTGTATTTATGTTGTGTCATAGATCAAACTTATTCGTTCAGTGTATGTTTACTTGATTTTGTTGAAATGACTTTTGGTCGAGTTAAGCCATTTCAATTGATATTTTATAGTGTGTCTTTTTATGTTGTAATGTTACACTACTGTCTCAGGTTAGGTGAAGGTTGGCGCCTGTTAAAACGTTTAAACCTGCTGCATTTTTATGCACCTGTCCTAAGTCAGGAGCATGTTGATCAGTAGTTGTCGTTTGTTGGTGTGGTTCATAAGTGTTTCTCGTTTTTATATAGATTAGACCGTTGGTTTCCCTGTTTGAATTGTTTTACACTAGTCATTGTGGGGCCCTTTAAAGCTTGCTGTTCGGTGTGAGCCAAGGCTCCGTGTTGAAGGCCGTACTTTGACCTATAATTGTTTACTTTTTATACATTGTGACTTGGATGGAGAGTTGTCTCATTGGCACTCATAGCACATCGTCTTGTTTATACTTGTTGAATAAAAATTAGGAATTTGAAAATGTTCTTCAAATTGCAGAATAAATCCATTTCAATTATACATTTCATAAATTCAATTGGGACAATATATCCAAAATCGTGATTGTCAGTCTTAGTAAACCACTGTAATTCTTCCACAAAAATAAGAAAAAAAGACCTCAGGATAATATTTTGCATGTGATATATTTAATATACTTACAAAAAATGTAAAATAATCGCTCTCTGTTGTACAGACATGGGCACATTCGAATACGCTGCCTGATTTAGTGGCGTTTGTACTCTTTGTAAAATATTGGTTTAAAATTTTGTTTATATCCCTATACTTGTCAATTACAACTAATACGTCCAAGCAACCTGAAACAGATGAATGTGTTGTAAATAAAACAGGCATGCGGTAACCGAGATGAATGTTTAAAAAGATGAAAGGCTCAGGAAGGAACATAAGTACGTATTTAATGTGGTATGGGTGTCTTCCGCTATCTTGGATTGTAAAATAGCAGAACACAATAAGACTAGATTTTTTATTAGGTCAACAAATTTTGATGCAGGAATGCAACTTACTAATAAGAATTTTCATTTAAATGAACAAATTAATGTAATCTTATGTTAATATCACTCTTATTTTTACAAAAGTAGAACACATTAGCTTGATTTCAAAACTCTGCGTATTAAAGTGAGGTAACTCTGAAAAGTATAATTTTCTATTTTATGTTATAGCAGTAAAACAAAGTACGGTGACCTCAATTGTTCTTTTGATTTTTTCTGACAACATTTTTTCAGAGCTATCTTCTCATATTTTATTTCAAAATTCTATCATCTAGTTTACCTTCTATTCACTTAATGATGTTTACCCCGTATAATCTATACAAAATGTGTCATTTCTCACCACCTCTAGCTTGAAAACAAGCTGGGTGACCTATAATTTCTAATATCTTTTTGAACATTTCACAATATATACATGTACTACATTTTGGCAAAGTATGAAAACAAATTATCATACTACCATAACACCTTGATGCATAATTTTACATAATTTTGAAGACATTATTTGTATGATTAACAGTTACACAATCAAGATTTACATGTACATATTATTGAAAATGATTATCGTATTGGCCCAACATGTAGCCTTATATAAAGGAATGATGTTATTCAAGCTTTAATTTTTACTTGTTACATCGCGATGACCGTGAGGGCATTCCGATGTATTGCTATCGCCTAGATTTCCATTGCGTAACATTCGTTTGGGGTTTTTAACCGATCTATAAACATGATAAATACGCGGATAATAACGAGTGCAAAATAACATTCCTTATCGTTTGTTATAAATACATCTCTTCAATGAATACTGATAAAAATATTTTTGTTTAGAACATAAATTAATAATATGAAAATGTTTTGTCGTTAGATATATATATATAAGTAAAAAATCATTGATAATATCTATGCACACGTACCGAAAAATTGTGTTAAAGCATGCGGAAGAATATCTCAAGAACGTTTTGCGACAATCCCGGCAAGGACCGGTAACTCTGCATGGAAGATTGTTTTTTTGCGGGAAAATATGAATGCCTACTCATATCCAATCTTTTAGAAAAATTGAATTTTTACAGAAGAGTGTCCACCATGCACTTGCACTGCACTATTATTAGAATAGTAAAATAGACTGATATACAAATGGATGAAAACTATATATACATATAACTGTTATATTAATATAATATATAACAACAAACCAGTGTATACTGATTTGTATCACTACAATATAATAGTTATTACGGTGAGGTTGAATTTCCTGTCATTTATTCATCATCCACGCACGAACTTGTCTCAGAAAAAAAATATATCTCTGTACATTAACCTCAGTTTCAGGTATAGAGATGTGATTTTTTTCTGTGACAAGTGCTTTTGACCATCCACAAGAACTTGCGGTCATTCGATGTTCAGTACTTCAGTACTTTGATTTTATTAGTTTACAGGGACAAATATATCCCTAAATGTGCTTTATCATTAGCAGGCAGAGCTCGAGGCTATGACACCTTAAAATAGTGATTTTTCTTACAGCATGATTCCTTCTGTTTGATACATGTATACATTGTAACTGTTGAAATATGAAAGATATGTAAACAAACTTAAATTGGTATCAAATGAAACAACCAATGAGTAAATACATAACAGGTTCGTTATGCCAATTGTGAGGTCTTAGTAAGCTTATCTGTACAGTTTTAAATTCCTGTCGGAAGTACTTGTTCAAATATCTTTCAATATAAAAATAAGAAGATGACTAGTTCTCTTTTAAATGCTGTAAAATGTGTGCTTATCATTATTATTATTATTATTATTATTATTATTATTATTATTATTATTATCATTATTATTATTATACCAGTTTAGAAAGAATGCAGTTTTCCTAGCATTCGATCAGTTGAGATTGGACTAGTCTTATAGTAAATAGACTACAAAGGTTGTAACTGCGGTCAAAAGGGGCGAAATAGTGGTTCTATGTATACAAACGTCAGATATATTTCAACCGTACATTATAGCATGCATGATATGGTGTATTAAATTTGAATATTTTTGTGATTTGTTATGAACTGGAACGAACGAATTGCGAAAAATGCGACCAAACAGATTAAAATTCCATCAATTAAAATTTGAATATTAGATCTGATCGCAGTATTCGTTAAAAAATCGCATTTGTTGATATCGCATGGTTTCCAAATATAATTTCATGATAGAGGGTTGATGATAACAAGTAGACTATAAACCATGGGTTCTTAATTGCAATGTTGTGGTCATTCTTTCGACGTGTTGCGTAGGCCAGCATGATTTTCTGTTATTCAGTATCTGTGTCACAGATGACCACGGATATGTTCTACTTCTCGTAGCCACAACCCGTTCTGGTTTTTCAGAATGTGACATCATCGAATGCGACTGATCATCAGATTTTAAGTGGTCATGATCAACACGACGGGTGCCACTAGTGGTTCTGGAGCAGGAACTGCTTATCCTACCAGAGCACCTGAGTTTAGCCAAGTTGTTTTTGTAGTTTTAGCGCTTACTCTGTCAAGTATTTCTATTCTGTGGTTTGTGAACTGTTGTTTGTCATTGTTTTCTACGTTTTTCTATTGGCCGTGAAATGTCTGTTTTTCTTTGACTATTGGTTTGTTCTTCGATTGCTTCATTAGTATGTCCTTCCTTTATTCATCCGTTGATCAATAATTACTGAATTTTAAGTAATTTCATCTTATACGGGAAGTGAAAGAGAGGCGAAGGATACCAAAGGGACATTCAAACTTACAAGTCGAAAATAAACTGACTGCAAGAAGATAATGTTATTACTATTGATAAGTTTCTTATATGAAAGAAATGTCAAATCACCATAAAAAGATGTCCAGTACGATTTACGAGTCAATGAAGATGTCCACGCGGTAAAGGTTTTACGTGGTTCAGTAAATCTGTGTGGTCATGATGTCGTCTATTGATGGAACGTTGCAGATTTTCTGTGCATCCTTCCATGTAACTGTGAAAAAAATATGTATTCAACGTGATATATAACTTAATTTTGTTTACATCATATCCATAGATATGAATAATAAGAAGTCTTGGGTATACATTTATGAAACATATTCACAAAGTCACAAAAAAGCTTCCAAGGGGCCTAACTATTAAGCAATGATACATTTGTGATCCTCTTTATATCTATAAACTATCATAATAGTTTATAACAACATTTGATAACTTTTACGGCTATTCAAGTAAATCAAGGAGGATTTTACTGTAAAGTTTTGTAAAAGGAAGATATATAGAAAGGGATTTAGTGTCAGTTGAATAAAACAAAATAGTGTTGACATATAGTTTTGTGGTCTTTTTTACCTAAATGGTTTTAAGGGGATTAAATTTGCTTCTGCATTTCAAATACTATATGTAATCATTAGCGAATAACTATAGATAAATTCATTTTGTCGGAATAATTTTAACTTTGTGAAGCCATATGCTCTGCTTAAAAGCTTCCATATTCATTAAACACTTATTCATAAGAACAAAATTAGCAAATAGCACAGTTTGGATCAGTTGCCAACTCTCTTCAGAACTGTCAGAATAATCTGTCGTGGAACTGTTCAAAACTGTTCAAAACTGTCCTGGAACAGTTCTACCATAAAACTGTTCTATGGTAGTGCTGTCAGTGTCAGTTCTTCTGTATAACTGTCAAACATCTGTTTAAGGGTAGACAATGTATAAATGGCGAAAATAAGAACAGCCCTATTATCTTGATTTAAACAGTTTTAGTTGCTGAGAGGGGCGGTTAACTCGACTTTTTTTTCATTGTGAGGCATGTTTCAGATAAAAGGATTAAACAATAAAAACAAATAATGTCTGGCGTGTATAGTATTTCTTTTATATATAATAAGACAATGCGTGACGGAACGACGGATTGCACATGGTTGTAAAAAATTGCAGATCGTCAGTTTGAGAAGATTGGTGCAGATTTTGCAGTTATTGTAAAGCTAGAAGTTGTTTCAAATGCATCCGGACTATTAATTGTTGATATCTGACACAATTAATAATTTTTTTTAAGTATCAAGGCGCAAATCTTCAGCTGGAGGTCTCCAGTTAGGGTCTGGTGAAAGGCGGGGAGAATCTCGAACGAGTTATTTCACATGCGAGATTATCGGAATTTATCAACGGGAAATTCATATCAATCACCATTATCAAAAAAAGTTTACATTAAATGTTATATATGTAAATTATATAATGAAATAAAGCTTTTCGGACAGAAAACATTTTAAGGTGAATGCCGTCATTTGCAGACTAGAACTTATAGTAAATACTCTTACCTTAGTAAGCTGACCTTAAACCTATTGATTTCATAATTCTTGGTGTGATTAAACACATTAGACACCAAATTGAATACAGATGCATTAATATATGAATCCTTGAACGCAGATAATTCTTTAACAACCACTGATAATCATAAATTTAACTCTATAAATTATTAGTCGTTGATTGAATGACTGTTGCTATAACGTCCAGTGGGAAATATTTCATGCATACTTAGGACTTCTAGCTAGTCGTTGCAGTATTGAAATAAAACATAATGATTAAAAAAAAATGTTATTAAACAAAATATTTGGGCAACATGTTATGTACAAAAAACTTCACTGGCGTCTTTGAATGAAAAAGCCGTATGTACGAAATGACGCCAACGTTTTACTTAACTATCCGATCAGAGCACGTGCTACACTTTGTGAATGCATGGGGACATTGTTTCTGTCTGGTTTATGTCGAAATTGAAAATCAAGAACAAAAACAAGATATATGCTACCCGAAGTTGACAAGGAACACGCAGGGTATGTACAACATTACATGATATTAGATAATTAAGCATAATTTCCCGATAAAGTACTGTACGTGAGCTAGCATCAAATCGTTAATACCTACTTGTGCTTTAGCAATCGGTTCCCGAGCGGTACTGCCTTACTTGATTTACCATGTGGTTCTTCATCAGGGTAGATCCTAATGGACATAGACCGACGTGAAATAGATCTGAGATTTTGGGCAATTAAGATGAGAGCTAATCCTGGTTAAGATACGTAAGAAACCCTTACATCTCAGGAACACAAATGTTTTGACCTTAACATTTATCAAAGTATTATAGCGTACACCAAAAAGGCACACCATCTTAAAAAAAATGCGGCAGTGACGAGGTTGATGGTGATAACCTGAGTAACACATTAAAATATGAACATGTGCATCTTAGTTCATGAGAAAGTTGACTCAAACTTATTAACTTAATTTATGACATTCTGAAATATTAACAAAATTAGAACTTTTCATACGAAATAATTATGAATAATGCATGAAATCGTAATAAAGTATTTGCATTTCGTGTGTATTTCAGGACTAAAAGCCATTTAATAACCACCGAAATGACCCCGAAGACTGCCGATGGTCATGCGATATTCCAGGGCTTGCATTTCCTATCATGATTTCCTTGATATAGAGGTTGCTGCTCACAAGCAAGCTATTAAACCAAGAGTTCCAAGCGGTGAAATTGAAATCATCCTTCGTAAACTTAACGGATGCCATCACGAGTTGGTTGACCGTTATGAAATACCTGTTTACAGATGACGACGGATATGTTCCAATTGTCGTAACCACAATCCCGTCCCTTTTTCCCGAATGTGACCTAGACTAATCACCGGTTTTTTATTACACGACGGGTGCCACATGTGGAGCAGGATCTGCTTACTTTTCCGGAGCACCTGCGATCATCCCCGGTTTTTAGTGGGGTTCGTGTTGCTCAATCTTTAGTTTTCTATGTGATGTTTTGTGTACTGTTGTTTGTCTTTTGGTCTTTCTTCTTTTTTTTTGTCATGGCGTTGTCAGTTTATTTTCGACTTATAAGTTTGAATGTCCCTTTGGTATCTTTTTCCTTTTTTTTATTAATGTTTGAAACAAAAATAAATCATACTATATTCCTTTTGTCTAAATCGTAGCTAATGCTCCTTTAAAATATGTACAATACTAAATAAGAATAAAAGTAACAACGATAATTAGAATATTTTGAAATAATAAAGATGAAATTTTGCAAAAATGAAATATAGAAAGAAATACATGATACTAGTATATAAATGAATGAATTAATAAATTAATTAATCCATTCATTAATCAATCAATTAGATAGAGCTGTCCGAAGCTGTTCTAAAGACAGAACTGTTAGGATCTGTTCTAGAGTAGAATTGTTTAAATTGTTCTAGGTTATAACTGTCAGAATCAGTAGTAGGGTAGAACTGTCAGAATCAGTAGTAGGGTAGAACTGTCAGAATCTCTTCTAGAGTAGAGCTGTCAGAATCTCTTCTAGAGTAGAACTGTCAGAATCTCTTATAGAGTACAGCTGTCAGAATCTCTTCTAGAGTAGAACTGGCAGAATCTCTTCTAGAGTAGAACTGTCTGAATCTCTTCTAGAGTAGAACTGTCAGAATCTCTTCTAGAATAGAGGTGTCAGAATCTCTTCTAGAGTAGAACTGTCAAAATCTCTTCTAGAGTAGAGCTGTCAGAATCTCTTCTAGAGTAGAACTGTCAGAATCTCTTATAGAGTACAGCTGTCAGAATCTCTTCTAGAGTAAAACTGGCAAAATCTCTTCTAGAGTAGAACTGTCTGAATCTCTTCTAGAGTAGAACTGTCAGAATCTCTTCTAGAATAGAGGTGTCAGAATCTCTTTTAGAGTAGAACTGTCAAAATCTCTTCCAGAGTAGAGGTGTCAGAATTTCTTCTAGAGTAGAACTGTCAGAATCTCTTCTAGAGTAGAGCTGTCAGAATCTCTTCTAGAGTAGAACTGTCAGAATCTCTTATAGAGTACAGCTGTCAGAATCTCTTCTAGAGTAGAACTGGCAGAATCTCTTCTAGAGTAGAACTGTCTGAATCTCTTCTAGAGTAGAACTGTCAGAATCTCTTCTAGAATAGAGATATCCGAATCTCTTCTAGAGTAGAACTGTCAAAATCTCTTCTAGAGTAGAACTGTCAGAATCTCTTCTAGAGTAGAGCTGTCAGAATCTCTTCTAGAGTAGAACTGTCAGAATCTCTTATAGAGTACAGCTGTCAGAATCTCTTCTAGAGTAGAACTGACAGAATCTCTTCTAGAGTAGAACTGTCTGAATCTCTTCTAGAGTAGAACGGTCAGAATCTCTTCTAGAATAGAGGTGTCAGAATTTCTTCTAGAGTAGAACTGTCAAAATCTCTTCTAGAGTAGAACTGTCAAAATCTTTTCTAGAATAGAGGTGTCAGAATCTCTTCTAGAGTAGAACTGTCATGTTTTAGGTTACAACTGTCCCAAACATTTTTAGGGTAACACAGCTTCTGTCGGAAACTGTTCTAAGATTTCAGGGGACGGTTCAAGACTTGTAGATACTGTTCAAGAACAGTTTGCCTTGCAGTTTCTAGTAGATTTTAAGAGAGGTTTGAACTGATCCCATTTTCATATGCACTTTTGTCGTCTAGCTTTGATGAAACAGACTTCCTGTTAGAACTGAAATAACGTTGTGGTTAAGTGTAAATACTTTTTAGTTAGTTCCAACTGGGTTGCCAAGCACTTTGTAAAGGCCTATCCAACGTATTCTATAAATATTTCAAAATGAAATTTATTTAAGAAGACTGTGTGATTTTCCCCGATTGATTGGAAAATGCACCAGTGAGGCTTTGTCTAAGGTCAGGACAAATGTAAGACCAATATTTTGACATGTATGGGTTTAAACAAAATGTCCGAAAATCTATTCTAAATCAAAGAACTACAGAACACGGAATAACTCTTTCAAACTCAAATAAAAGGTACATGTCTATTTTTAAATATAAAACATATACTAGTAAGCGGTTATTTTAAGAAAGAATCCAAATATAAAGTTTAAGTGCGCAACGACAGACGGTTGACACCGAACACGACAGCTACATGTAAAATGTATTTATTAGATCAGGTAGTACATGAATGTATGTATCCGTATACCAAGGTTGCTTTTTCACAATGGTATATTTACTCAGACAATTAAATCCTTGAAAGTATGCAGCCAAAGTAGTTTGACAACCAAAAATAAATTAGATATATCGTTTTAGAGGACTTACCTGCAGTTGTATTGAGAATATAATTGGCGGTCACAATATTATAAGTTAGAAGTAAAGTAATTGTTGATACTAAACGCCACATTTCTATAATAGTCCGGGAAATAATTATGAAAATTTTAAATAGCGGATAAACATACTTTAATATTGTATCGTTTGAAAATAAAAATAAAAAATTAAATTGAATGATGATTCACAATTGTTTTTCATATTCATATTGTCGAAAACTATAAAACGTTATCCAAAGAATATCATTGAAAAAAGTCGTGCTGCTAGGACAGTTATATATTTTAAAAATTCATGACATAAAACAGGTGACGATACAATTTTTTAAAGATCATAAGTCGTATGAAGACAGACAATACATTGGCTTAAACAAAAAACGACGAAAAACAAACAACAGTCCACAAAACGCTACACATAGATGGAGCGACCCTTAGCCCATACAAAACAAGAATGATTGCTATCCTGGTCCTTTATTGCCTATCTTCTTGCTATTCCTGTTCAAATGAGATACTAATCAGTTATATCCGGTGATTTGGCTTTATACAAAGCAGATATATAAATGTCTCTTCTCAAAACCTAAGACGAATTACAAACTCAAAAATAATCAGTTCGTGTTAATTATATCATCCTAAAACTTGAACGAATATAAAATTTAAAAACACATTTTTTGTCAGGACAAAGGATAGACATCACTAGTATCGGTAAAAAAAAACCCCAGACATTGAAAAACAAAAAGCCTAAAATACAACTCCGAAAACTAGAACAAACACAACATGAACCTCTTTTAAAGAAAAAAAAAACTATGGGTAAAAACAGATGCTCCGGAAAGGATTAAGTAATTCCTGTTTTACTAGTGAAATCCGTCGTGTTAATCATTGCAAGTCACATACGACAACGAGAGGACCAGATTGTGCAATTCTGTGACACATATATTCCATAAAGATCATCTAAACTATGATGGCGCCCGTGAAACTTTTGAATCCTTTTTTCTGAAAATAACTTATTATAAATATATATCTTTAATTTCTTCTAAAGTTTTGCCTTTTTGGCACGAGTCAATCCCTTTAAAGCTGATTTTCACAGTTTGTGCTTATGTTGTGCTGTTACACCACTGTCCCATGTTAGGGGATGGTTGAGTGCTCACAAACACGTTTAACCCCGCCACATTCTGTATGTGCCTGTCCAAAGTTGAAAAAAAACTGTAATTCAGATGTTGTAGTGGTTTTTGACTATCATGTCTGTTTTCTTTAATTGTTTTGCGCATAAATCAGGCCGTTGGTTTTATCGTTTTGCGCATAAATCAGGCCGTTGGTTTTATCGTTTTGCGCATAAATCAGGCCGTTGGTTTTATCGTTTTGCGCATAAATCAGGCCGTTGGTTTTATCGTTTTGCGCATAAATCAGGCCGTTAGTTTTATCGTTTTGCCCATAAATCAGGCCGTTGGTTTTATCGTTTTGCCCATACATCAGGCCGTTAGTTTTATCGTTTTGCCCATACATCAGGCCGTTAGTTTTATCGTTTTGCCCATAAATCAGGCCGTTGGTTTTATCGTTTTGCGCATAAATCAGGCCGTTGGTTTTATCGTTTTGCCCATACATCAGGCCGTTAGTTTTATCGTTTTGCCCATACATCAGGCCGTTAGTTTTATCGTTTTGCCCATAAATCAGGCCGTTGGTTTTATCGTTTTGCGCATAAATCAGGCCGTTGGTTTTATCGTTTTGCCCATACATCAGGCCGTTGGTTTTATCGTTTTGCCCATAAATCAGGCCGTTGGTTTTATCGTTTTGCCCATACATCAGGCCGTTAGTTTTATCGTTTTGCCCATACATCAGGCCGTTAGTTTTATCGTTTTGCCCATAAATCAGGCCGTTGGTTTTATCGTTTTGCGCATAAATCAGGCCGTTGGTTTTATCGTTTTGCCCATACATCAGGCCGTTAGTTTTATCGTTTTGCCCATACATCAGGCCGTTAGTTTTATCGTTTTGCCCATAAATCAGGCCGTTGGTTTTATCGTTTTGCGCATAAATCAGGCCGTTGGTTTTATCGTTTTGCCCATACATCAGGCCGTTGGTTTTATCGTTTTGCGCATAAATCAGGCCGTTGGTTTTATCGTTTTGCCCATACATCAGGCCGTTAGTTTTATCGTTTTGCGCATAAATCAGGCCGTTAGTTTTATCGTTTTGCCCATAAATCAGGCCGTTAGTTTTATCGTTTTGCCCATAAATCAGGCCGTTAGTTTTATCGTTTTGCCCATAAATCAGGCCGTTAGTTTTATCGTTTTGCCCATAAATCAGGCCGTTAGTTTTATCGTTTTGCCCATACA
>JAASAO010001402.1:0-62127 GCA_017311375.1 Mytilus coruscus
AATAAACAAACTTCTGTCCAAGTTTGGTAGAAATCCAGGACAGTTTAAGAAAGTTATTAAAATTTTAAAACTTTAACCAGAGTGAATGTAATGTTTCCTGGCAGAAAAACTAAGTCCATTTGTAAGTAAAATACGGAAAAACAGGATATTTTTTTACAAAATTTACTTCCGGATACTATCTTATGATCATAAACAAACTTCTGTCCAAGTTTGGTAGAAATCCAGGATAGTTTAAGAAAGTTATTAAAATTTCAAAAACTTTAACCACAGAGTGAATATTTGTGGACGACGCCGACGGAATGTAGGATCGCTATGTCTCGCTTTTTCGACAAAAGTCGAAGGCTCGACCAAAATCAAGAATACAGAAAACGGTCAGAAAGTATGAAGGATACAGAAACAAAGAGACCCCCCTTTCCAGACGTCATGTATGATATAGTGCAATTTGAACTGCTGAATAAAAGTATGATTGAATGTACAAATGTAAATATGTAAAAAAAAACATCAAAGTTTGTCTCTTAAGTATTGATATCAAACTTTTACAATTTTGACTTTCAGAAAAGAAACCCAAATAAAAGGCGGACATCAGTATTTTACTTTGATCAAAATCCAGAAATCTGAGGCTTTTTGGAATGAATTATAATGAAAATTGATATGTATGCGTGTTATAAAGTACAAAGGATTTCTGTGAAGAATAAGCATAATTTATACGGACTTATTTATCTATTTTGCCATTCATACCACTTAATTAAGTCAATGTGGTCACTAGAAATTGTCTAGACCGTCATAAAAGTTAATTTATTGTCTTTTTCGACCAAGATTTCAAATAGTTTAGTACATATACAGGACAGTAACTGTGTCATGAAACTAGGGCAAAAAGGTGACAGAGAAAAACAGTTACATAGACAATAAGGATAAGTTAAATATATTTCTTCAAAATGGTAGATTGCAACCCGAAAGATGCTAAAAAAATGAAAAACTTTATGAATTGTATTCGATCGTAGCGCTTTTCTGGATTTACCTTCATCAGAAACGATCAGGAGTTGAATTATTAGTTTCTTTATAATTTCTAAATTTATAAACCGACAATTTTTTGAAAGGTTTATTATAAATTATGTCAGTACCGAAGTACTGACAGCTGAGCTGATGATATCCTCGGGAGACTGATAGTCCACCAGTAGAGGTATCGACCCAGTGCTGTAAAAATATTAAAACACTTTATAATAAATATCATGTGCGCGAAGCGCTTTTCTGGATTTACGTTCACCAGGAACTTCATCATCAACATGACCGAAGCAAGAACGTATATATATATAGACTCTTTTAACTTTCCCGAAGTTCTTCGTATGAGCTTTGGTCTTTGCTTGAAAGTTAACCAACCACATTCTTTATGTGCCTGTCCCAAATCAGGAGCATGTAGTTCAGTGGTTGTCGTTGGTTCATATCTGTCATATTAGTTTTTCGTAAATTGGTTTGTTATAAATAAGACCGTTAGTTTTCTCAATTGAATTGTTTCATATTTTTCATATCGTTGCCTTTAATAGCTGAATATATCAGTGTATATAAAGTGCGAATCCAGTTAGTTCATTTTCACTGTTGTATGCGAGTATGTCTATTGTAGAATAAAGGATGATGGGAAAACTTCGTTTGTTTACTTTTTGAAAATACAAAATAATTGATTTGAATGTATGTTTTAACACAATGTCATTAGAATATAACTTTTTAATGTATAATATCAGGATTTAATTCCAAAAAAGTGTAATTAAAGCAGCAGAATCCATAATATTGATTACTGAATGCGATTCATTTTAACTATAGATGCGATGAATTATCACTGTAAGTGCAATCATTTCTGATGTGGAATTTTTGGAGGTGCGATAAATTTTCATTGTTTTTCTTAATATGTATTCGACATGCAACAACTGAAAATAGTTTTAAATTACTTTAATATTGATGATAGTCGTAGATGCTTACTTGAATATACACGTATAACCACGTTCATATCATGTATATTCAAATATTGTTGGTGAGTTTGCTATAAGCTTGTCATGGATCCGAAAATTTACTGGAGCAGACATTCATGAATGTTACGTATTTCTACGGAGAATTTTCCTTTAAAAGTTATAGAACTCGCTTAAAAAAAATTTGTCACGGCGTGTCATACGTATGTCTACCCTATTGAAAGGCTTTTTCACAACGAACAGTACAATAATGTACAACGAACGGTGCTAAAGAAAGTAAACAAACTACAATGTGAATGAATCGTACAGTGCAAAATTGTGAAGTCAATTTTGTAAGTAAATGTCTTCAAAAATAATAAAACAAGGGTTTCTCATTCATTATGTATTTTACAACAACAAATCACAAAATACACGGTCGCATTTAGTGTAAGAGCCAACCAACTATGCTCTAATTAATCAAGTTTGAGTTACACAGAGTGTTTGTTTCGCGATGTTTTCAAGTAACTCACAGACCTGTCTATTTAAAATAGTGACATGGTGTTTATGTAATATAAATGATATACAATGCTGCCAGGAGCAGTAAACTTTGTTTTCATAAATATTGAATACTTAACTGAACATTACGTCAATTAGTCGTTGGTGAAAATAATGACCTATAATTTTATGCTTTTACAAATTGTGACTTGGATGGAGAGTTGTCTCATTGGCACTCATACCACATTCTCTTATATCTAAGAACGGTACCGGTATGTCTACCAACATCGCTTCGCGATGTAGCGATTAACGTCCGGAATCAATTGTACGGTGGTTATACCACGTGGTATGGAACCATCTAAACATGTAATAATAAACTGTTTTCAATATTTCCTTGTATTCTTACAACTGCGTATTTGCTTATTTGTAGCACCAACTTATAAGAAATTCAAACATAAACAAGTAATCCTGTGTTAGGATGCTAACACAAAAGTCGCCAAAACGGCCCCAACCATTGTTCTGCTGTTTCCATGGTAACGGCAGCCATTTTGAAATTTCATAGTCGGATGGCACATCTACACATGACAGGTCACATTACTTACAAGTTTCATAAAATTGGACCAATTTTCAAATTTAGGCATTCGTGTTTCCATGGTTACGGTGGCCATTTTGAAATTCCAAAGTCAAATGCCATATCTACATAAGACAGTCAACATTTGTGTAAAGTTTCATTAAGTTTGAAGCATTTTGAATTTTTGACATTTTGCAGTTTCCATGGTAACGGCAGCCATTTTGAAAATTCCAAAGTCGGATGGTACATCTACACATGACAGGTCACATTACTGTCAAGTTTCATAAAGATTGGACCAAATCTAGATTTTTCGCATTTTGTTGTTTCCATGGCAACGGCGGCCATTTTGGAAATTCAAAGTCAAATTCCAAATCTACATACACTTGTTAACATCTCTAAAATTTCATTAAATTTGAAGCATTTTAAAAATTGTTAAATTTTAAATTAATTTTAAAATTGAAAATTTCCAATTGAAATTGAAATTTTTTCATATTTTCCCTTTTTTCAAAAAAAAGAAAAAAATTAAAATTAAATTTCAAAAATTTAAAATTTTAAATATTATTTTAAAGATTTTTAAAGCAAATTTTGTTTTAAAAATGAAACCCCAAATTTTTTTTAAAAATTAAAAAAAGGTTATTTTTAAACTTTAAAAGGAAACCTTTCTATTTGGAATCCTTTATTTTTTAAAATTACGGAATTTTTTTACCCTTAAAATTTTATCCTTTTCCCTATTTTAAATTAAATTAAAATAAAAATGCCCAAAAAAAAAAAAATTTTAATTTTAAAAATAAATTTATAAAACTTTAAATATTTTCCTAAAAAAATTTAAACCCTTAAATAAACTTAAAACCCAAGGAAAACCCCCTTTAAAATTTTTTTTAATTTTTCTTTTAATTTTAAAAAAAAAATTTTAAAAAAAAAATTTTTTTCCCGTTTTAAAATTTTTTTTGGGGGTTTCAAAATTTATTTTGGGTTTTAATTTAAATTTTCAAAAATTTAAATTAAAAATTTTGAATTTTAAAAAAATTTAATAAAAATTTTCCCATTTTGAAAATCAAAATTTAAAAAAATTTATTTTTTCAAAATTTTAAAAAAATTTATTTTTTTAAAATTTTAAATTTAAATTTTTTTAAAACCATTTTAATTTTTTAAATTGTTAAAATTTTAAAATTTTTTAAAAATGTTCCAAATTTAAAACCCAAAAAACCCCTTTTTTTTAAACCCCCATTCAAAATTTTTTTTAAAATTTTGTAGGGCATTAAATTTCCCATAAATTTTGTAATTTTTGATTTTTTTGGGTTTTTTATCAAAAAAACCCCTTTTTCCAAAAATTGTTAAAATTTTATTTTTTTTTAAAATTTTTATGAGAAATATGAAAAAAAAACCCTGGGAAAACATTTAAAAATAAAAATTTTTTTTGGGTTTTTTTTATTTGGAACTGGAATTTTAATAAAAGTTTTTTCCCCCTTTTTATTTTTTAAATTTCCGCTGCCCTTTATTGATGGATGGAAAACTTTTTTTAAAAAAATTTTTTCTTCTTTTTAAATTTATTTTTGATTTTGGAAAATTTATTTTTTTTGAAAAAATTTTAATAAAATTTTCCTTTTATTTTCTTAAATTTATTTTTTATTAAATTAAAAAAAAATTTTTTTCCCCAAATTTTTTAAAATTTTTAAAAAAAAAGGATATTTAAAACTTTAAAACAAAAAAATTGAATTTTTTCCCTAAATTTTTTGAAAGGTTTAAACCAAAAATTTAAAAAATTTTTAAATTATTTTTTGCTTTTTAAAAATTTTAATTTATTTGATATAAAATTTAATTTTTAATGACTTTTTAAAAGAAACAAATTTAATTTTTTTCCGGGCGTGTTTTTTTTCCCCGGTGGGGATTAGTTTCCCCCTTTTTCTTTTCCACTTTTTGGTTTTTAAAATTTTTTATTTGATAAATTTTTTTTGGTTATATTTACAAGTTAAGTCTTGAATTTTGTTCCCAATTTTCAAGGTTTTCCTTTGCTTGAAAATTCAAAATTTAATTTATTTTTTTTAAAATTTTTTAAAAATATTTTTTTCTTATATTTTAATTTTTTCCCTTTGAAATTAAATTTTTTTTTTTGCCAAAAAATTTTGATTTTTAAAATAAATTTTTTACATAATTACAGACGTTTTTGAATTTTTTGGTTAAGGGTTTTGGTCCTTTGCTTGAAAATTATAAAAAAATTTTTATTTTTTGCTTTTTTTGTTTGTTTTTTTTTTTACATTGGGGTTAATTTTAAGTTAAATTTTTTTAAAATTTTCCCTTTTCGGGTTTTTTTTTCTTTTAAAATTTTTTTAAAATTTTGTTTTAAATTTAAAAAGGGTTTATATTTTAAATAAATTTTAAACAGAAAATTTTTTCCATAAAACCCCGGGGGGAAATTTTCCGCTTAAAATTTCTTTTGTTTTTTGTTTTGGTCTTTTTTTTTTTTCCTTTTCCCTTTTCCTTCCTTTTGGGTTTGGGGGTTGGGTTTCCATTTTAATGGTTTTGGGTTTAATAAAACTTTGGGTTTTGCCCTTTTGGGAAAGTTTTAAAGTTGGTTTTGGGGCCCTTTTTTTAATGCCCTTTATTTTTGGGGTTTAAGTTGGGGATTTTTGTTGAAAAATTGGGTCCTTTGGTTTTTTTTTGTTTGAAACCATTCCCCCTTTCTGGTTTTGGGGTTTTTTTAAAAATAATTTTAAATGGAAAGGGGATTTAAGGGGGTTTGGGGAAAAATTTTGGGGATTTTTAATCCCTTGGGGTTGGAAAAAAATGGGCCCCCAATAAATTTGGGATAAAATTTTTTTAATATTTTAAATTTGTTATTTTTTTGGTTTCCAAAATGTAAATTTTTTTTCTATAGAAAATTAATGGTTTTTAAAGATTTTTTTCTTTTAACGAAAAAGATTAATTTAAAAAAAGAAAAATAAAAAGGGTTTAAATTTAAAATTTTTGAAATTTAAAAGTTAAATTTTAACCAAAAAAAATTTTTTTAAAAAATTTGGGAAAATTTTTCTTTAAAAAAAAACTTTTAAAAAAATTTTAAAAAAGGGGCCCAATTTGCAAAAGGAAAAATTTCAAAAGGGTTTTAAAATTTAAAAAAATTTAAAATTTTTAAAAAAAAAATTTAATTTTTTTTAAACAATCAAATAAAAAACCAAAATTCCAAAAGGGGGACGGAAAAAATTTCTTTTTTTATTAAAAAAGTGGGCCTTTTTGGGAACCGCAAAAAACCCAATAAAAAATTTAAACTTAAATTTAAAATGAAAAGAATAAAACTTAAATTAAATTGTGACAAAGGAAATTTTTGGTTAAAAGAAACCCGGGTTTAAAAGTAAAAAAATTTTAAAAAAGGAAAAATTTTCCCCGTTAAAATTTTAAAAGGAAATGGCAAAACCAGAACAAAGGAAAAAAACCAAACTTCAAACAGGAAGAAAAACAAATTCAAGACAGAGATAGAAAAAAAAGAAAAAAAGCAGGAAAAAAGCAAATTTAATAAATTAATATTAAATAAGTCAACCCTGGGACAGATAAAATATATTAATTTTGCTGTGTATGTCAATTTTATTCTCTTATCTGTCAAATGGTCACTATAGCTCAAGTGTTAATGTGGTGTGATAAGCATACCACAAGTCCCCTTCTTTTCTGAATAAATCAGTATCCAGAAATCGTCACGGTAATTTAAACCAAGAAAAAATTAAAGCTCTATCATGTTAGGTCTGAGGACACAGTTATATAGTACGCTCAGAGATAGTACGTAGTGAGGACAGTGTATATTATCATTTATTTTTTCCGTTAAAGAATTTAATTTCTCAAAGAACAACTTATAATAGTTTTCTTGTATAATCTCATTCATGTGTTTGTTTATTTTACATTTTCTTTTATAAAGTTTACTTAACATTTTATATCTCTGATAATTCTATATTATTTTCATGAATTATATTTTTGACAGGTATATAACATGTATAACAAGAATAAGTTCCTGCTTCATCCGCAGTATGCAACATATATAAAAGAATTTTAACTTCAATGTTAGATATTCTTGCAAAATATTTTAGTGCTTGTACTTTTACATACACATCTATTGGATAGTGTCCTAACTCTGACCTTGACGCGGAATTTGCTGCTTTTTACTTAAACTTAGAATTGGTTTGCAAAATTTGAAATTTACTTTTTCAATGAAGCTGTTATCAATAGAGGTTAGTAAATCAAAATCTTTATTATTTTTGGTGCTCTACTCTGGGATTTTAATATTTTTCATAGTAGTTCATATATAATATTTCTGAATTATACATTAAAATTGGCTTAACTACAAATTCAATTTTTTTATGTATATTTATTTTCTATATTGTTCAAATATTTAAATAAATTCCACACCTCTCATTTAGAACTCTCTAAAATTTACAAAAGTTCTAAGAACTTTTGTAAATTTTAGAGAGTTCTAAATGAGAGTGTGGAATTTATCAGTATCCTCTATTATATTTCCTAAATATTCTAATACTTTGTCTAATTTACATCAATCCTAGATAAACTTTGCTTTGGTGTATGGTATGTTTTTTGTTGAAATACATTCACTTTGGCCAGTTTTAATTATATTTATTGACAGCTGCCATTGTTTTACAATAGTTACTTAGATTCTCTAATGACTTTTGTAACTCTTCAGCAGTTTTAGACAACAACAAGTAAATCATCCGCAAACATAAGACAATTGGAAGACATCTTTTAAGCGTGACTGGTTACAGTCATTGTCAAAAATTTCTGGAAGGTCATTTACATATAGAAGAAGAATATATCAAAAATAGTAAGAGTTACCTCTCTTGCTATATTTGATCTTATCTTTAGGTGATATGCAAATGAGAAGCTGTCATTTTATTTTTAATGTTACTAAGAATTCTGCTGTTTCAGATATGTTAATTTAAGTGATTATTGTTTATGCATTGTTCTATTTTAAGATTGTTTGCATGTAATATATTTCCTATAGTTATAAAATTCCGTTGGAAATCAAAGTAGACATGTGCCTGTCTGTAAATGTTCTTGGGATTTGAGCAGAGGGTTTATGAACGGAATTTTACACAGGTTAGTCATTTATTCATGAAATACCCTAAAGCCGGAAAATTAACTTTGAAGTTCGAATCCAGTGGTACTTTTACCGTCGAACAAAATTTTTTTCATTTCTCGTCAATCGGCCATTTTTTTTATCCTGAGTTTTAACGTATTACAAAAGTTGTGAAGGAACATTAATTGTTTTAAAATTGTTTTATTTGATGCAAATGCTTTTAGATAAAACCATTAGGTAATCATGATTATTCCCTATTCTTTATTTTTTTTGGCGCATTTTTCTTTATTTTTTAAGCCATTTATTTTGCACTTTTTGCCCAGTATTTTCTATTCTGTAAGCTCCATCCAGACCCCCTTTATATATACTTAGGTTCGAACTTTAATATGTATTTCTTTAACCCGAAAAATCAATGTAGCCAGGATAACAAAACTTGTAGCCGGTTTGACCCTCATCCCTTACTATGTGAATACAGTTTTTTTTAACCATCTTTTGATATTATTGTCCCTTAACAACTGATGTCTTGTGCGTCTAAGCTAACTGATTTTATTTTAAGGATATTTTTGGGTATTTTTCTCAAATGTTCACTTTATTTCTATATATAAAATTGCAAGCCGAGATTGTTAAAATCCGAGTTTGTACAAGCCGAGTGAGTAATAATGATAAACTAGATTTGCCATTGCAAGCAATAGCGGAGGATGTCACCCCGTACTGAACATTGTCACAGAATCAGCAACCATTTTGAATATACCAAAGTCAAATGGCACATCTATTATACATGCCAGAACTTTCATGACTTTGATACCGCCCCCTTTTTTTCTCTTCCTGTAGAATTATCTCGTAAAGTTTGAGATCTATATATAGTTTGGGAAATCTTTTGAATCTAAAAGTAGACCCACGCGCGAGGAAGAACGTGGCGTCACGTGATGTTCAAGTATATTATCGTGGACTTGGCACATTAATAGTCTTTTTAGAGAGGACCTTCGAACAGACAACATGTGTATATATTGACGGAGCAGCATACTAACTGTTCATTTTGTTCTTTAATAGGTAACGAATGATTGATCGCGGATCACACGATACATGGATTTGATATGTATTTTATCTTGTACAATGCGGGACGCGCGTGTTTAGTAATTGTTACTCGATTCAGTTTTCATTCATTTAAAGTAGATTGGTGGCGATTCTCTCTTCAAAGCACGATTTTTGTATAGAATAAAAGCACGTTTAATGATATTTTTTTTTCTTCTAGCATATTCTAGAAGATGTTAGCAGTACAGATTTGTATTTGATCGTATGCACATACACTTGATTACAGAACTCAAATTTACGAGGTGTTTTATGATTTTTGGAAAATGACGCTGTCAAAGCGTCAATTCTACTATACCATTGACCAGATGTCAATTTATCGCTTCAAGCCGCCTTCCGAACTCGGTTTCGTATTTTACATACCTATGTAGATCTATGTACTGTGCAGAATTTCATTCTTAACCTGTCCATATGTTTATTGTTATTAAATGGTATTTTGAGCTATCCCTTTGGTATATTTTTATATTTATATGAGCTTTTGGTTTTATGTGCATGTCTTTACAATCCGTGAAAAAATCAGAATATAAATAGATCCGTATTGTTATGGTTATGGACTTTTTACATACGAATGATAACAAATCGCTATCGCTAGACAAAATAGTTCTTGAAAGAATGTCAACCTTTCTTGTCAGCTGAACTGTAAAATCATTCAAAAAATAATAACTGGAATCATCTTGAAATCATACGAAAGATAATGATCTTTATCAAGATTTAAAAAGTTTTAAAGAATCGAAAATTAGTAATACGGCTATATCCACGCGGTGCATATGTATTTTGTTTACAAAGTTACTGCTGCAGACATAATATAGGGCAATATCGCAGGGGCTAGTTCAATTCCATATATCTAGTTCAATTACAGAACAAAATGGCGATATTTGCAGAAGTTTTTGAATTTTTCCACTTTAAAAATAATTAAAAGATGCAGAAACTTGATGAAAGGAGTAGGCAGTGCTCAATAAATCATACCAAAAGTATTTAAGGAAAGTTTACCCTTTCTTTGACAATGTGGTCTCATCCATTTTGAAACATCTACGATTACTTCATTACTTTTTTGAGTTAACAACTAAAATAAACTATTGAACCTGTATTTTTTTTTTTAGAAAAGCATTCCCGTTGTCCAGGTGTTCATTACAAGCCCGTATTTTACGATTACTTGCATCGCTATTTTCAAAATCGGTTACGAAAATTTCTTGAAAATAAATAAAAAATATTTAGATTTGCCATCCACTTTTCAATAACTATTAATTAAATATTATTTTAAAATCAATGTTAACAGTGGATGGCTTGGATATAAGGAATAGCATTTAATGATTCTTAGAGATACAGCAAATAATGTGTAAACAGGAAGTTGTGAAAGGAGACAATTTCAGTGGGGGAAAGTGCTAAAACAAGTATTGTTAAATCTTGTAAAATATTTCTGGTGGCAATAATTCACATATTCATAATATTACCAAACACAACTTTTAAAGGTGGTTGTAATGTTTCAATTGGCAAACATTTATTTATTGATGATCCATCTTAAATAATGAAAAAATTTCTTTAAAAAGATTTCTATCATATTCATCTTGGAATATGTCAAACATGTCTTTAATAACATTTCAGTACTTATGGAAAGAGTTTTCTTCCTTTGATATTAAAGGATATACCAATTGTAATTGCAAAATTGTAATTTGATAAATTTAAATAAAATTAATGAAGAAATTCCAATTTTGTCATTGAAAACCTTCTTATATATGTGTAAGTAAATTATGAAGCTGTAAAGGATATATAACTAGTTTATAAGTCAAACAACTGAAAGTGAGAAAAAAAGGTATACCTACTGTGCTACATTTGGGACGGGTGGTAATACGATCAAATTATATAAGTTATCTAGGCATTTTAATTTTTAAAGTTTAATTAATAATTAAAATGTCACTTATTTGCATTTCTGATAATGCACATGGCACATGTATAAAAACCCAGGTCTTTGTCTATTTTATATAATATAACTAACATGGTAGTAATAAATAAATGTAACATCAAGTCACAAACACGAAACTTAAGGTAAATCAATCTTAAATCGGGCGCTAATACCACAGCGCTATAAAAAAACTCTTTACAGACTGTAATCTCATTGGCAAATTGGCAATCATGTAACCACATCTCCTTATTTTAGTACGGGAAAATGACTCACAAACATTAAATCATTTGAAAAAAATAATTCTGCAATAATTTATGTTGTCATTTAAAGATTTCAGTTTATATATATATATATATATATATATATATATATATATATATATATATATATATATATATCAACAATGAAATTTGGTTGTATAAATGGTGTCACTATATTTGTAATTGTCAAACTAGTATAACAATACTATTGTCTAAATCTACAGAATTTGATCATCCTTTAAGTAACAGAAATAACAATGTCACTAAGTCACTTGTAACTTATCTCTTAAATAAGGACTATGTGGGGTATAAGAGCTTGCTTACTGCAGGCTCTTCATCATCATTTTGTTAAATAATTCTACAAAGAAGGGGATAGTCTGTTAATGTATCCTTGACTAAGAATAATGAAATTACAAGAAACAAATTCACATATTACTTTGAATATTGTAGATCGTTGAGGTAGTCTTGAGCTATTTCTTTAAACAAAAGAAACAACCAGTGGTCATCTTCACTTCACTTCACATACATATATATATATCTTGACAAACAAATAAAAAAAGCCATAGACATTGAAAACAATTCATATCTATTCTCCTAAGATTCAATAGGTAAATTATGTGAAAATCAAGACTTGCATCAAAATATCCCAACATCAGAGACAATGGCGTCATTTTCCTCAGAGCTTTCAGCTCTTTGATTTTGCTGTTTCCATGGCAACGGCGGCCAATTTGAAAATTTCAAAGACAGATGACATTTTAATAACATTTAACCCTGTTTGATCATAAAATTTCCAAGAAAATGTTACAATGACGTTTTATCCCATATGGGTCAATATTACACTTTTAGCATTATCTCCATGGTAACAGCAACAATCTTTAAAACTCCAACGGCAATCGATTGTACAGTGCATACCCTCAATTCAAGGGGGTTAGGTTTTGGGGTCGTATCTGTAACGGTTGATTAACTATGAATTAATTAAGGATTTTTTTTCATTTTTTTCACATTTGGACGGTTTCCATGGCAAGGGTGGCCATTTTGATAGTTCTAAAGATGGATGGCACACTTTCGAATGACGATTATATTTCCTGAAAGTTTCATTAAATTTGGACCATTTTTCTTGAAAATTCCAAACCCTATGTGCACATCTGCACATGGGGATTGTCATTATGGTGCAGTTTTATCAATGTGTGTCAAGTCAGCTCCGAGAACTAAGCTGGACAAAAAAAGCTGGAATGTAAAATCGTAACAATAACAATACATCACCCCTATTACCATAGGGGTGACATAATAAGCTGTATTTAGAGTCGGCATAGTATACAAATAAGGATATATATATGACATAAGCTATATGGATCTTTTAACTTGGACTGACATAATTGAACGAGCAGCGCTACTATGTTCTATTCTGTACAGGTATACACCTCCGTTTTTACTTCAAAGCACTCCACTTATCGGATGAGCAATTAATATTTACTTATCGAAAAAGCGGATATCTTTACACGATAGCAAAGACACGATGGTTTATGTTACAGAGATACTATGTAGGAGTGCATCTATATAAAACGGCGATTCATACCTGTATAAAGAATGATAACGTTGGTCTCTTTCCCTCGACTTATATTCTCCCTGTAAAGACAAAGTTAGTTCTTAATGAGTAGACAATGATTTATCTTATTTTTTACAAACTGGAGTAAAAAATATATGGGTAGACTTAATACTGTTTATAACGTGAAAACTAAGAAGCTAGTATCTACTTGTCTAGACTGACATTTGCCATTTTGAGACCGTAAATAACATGTTATGTTATGATTGCCAAAATTATATTATGAGACAACTATCCTCCAAAAGTTCAAATTATTAAGTAGATGCATCATGTAAGAAATTAAAGTAACAAAGAGAAAACCCATACCGCAATAGCAAGCTATAAGAGGCCCTGAAATACAAATGTTCAACAGTTCAATTGGGAAAACTAACGGCCTGATTTTAGTACAAAAGAATAAACGAAAACATATATGATACAACAACTATAATGACAACTAACGAATCACAGCTCCTGACTTTGGACAGGCACATGCAGAAACTTGCAGCCGCATGGTTAAATATGTTTGGGCGCCCAACTCTTCCCTAACCTCCCCAACCTGGGACAGTACTGTAATACAGTCTGTATCAGCAATGGTGACATTTGAACAACAAATGAACAAACTATAAATAGGATATCAGTTTAAAAGGGCTTAACTCGCCAGGTTTATAATACACAGCACAAAACTAACAAAACGCAAAAGACACAAAGCACATAATTGTGACTGACAAAATGGCTGAAAGTTAGGAGCTACCATTTGATTTCTATGCCAGACTATGGGGGCTAGGATGAAATTTGAAAAAATAGGCAGGACAGGAGTTTGAGTAAAAAAGGCAGGATGAGACACTTGCAAAAAAAAAAGTCATAGTTGACAATTTAGGTGAAAAAGTCAGGATAAACTTTAAAAAAATGCAGGACCGAATAGAGTGAAAATAAAAAGGCAGGACAGAGATTACAACTAAAAAAATGCAGGACAAAATTTTTCATCCTAGCCCCCCCATAAAAATCAAATGGTAGCTCCCTTAGTCTAAAACCAATACTGTAAATTCAGAAATTATTGCGTGCATTTATTATTGCGATTTTTGAAGAATTAACAATAAATGAGAGTTTTAAATATTGCAATTTTAAGATAAGCCACATTCAGATGTATATATGTATTAACTATTTGATATCAGAATGCGAGTTCTTATTATGAGGGTCGTAATGGGGTACCATCATGATGAATAACGGTTAATAAAACTGCCAAATGATGTTAACGGTAATTTTTGGTGCATGACGATGAAATGGACACTTCCTTTACAACGATAAAATTATCGACTGATTTTGACAAATCATGTTTAATTCTTTCCAAAAATAACAGTAATGGTTAATTATTTGAGACCTCTGATGAATCACGATATGGATATTTTGACGAATCACAATAAAATTCTAAACAATTTGTCGCTAACGGTAGCCGAAAAAGACCGTTTGACGCCTGACGGTAAAGGGCATTCCTACCCTCTATTATCATGATTATTGGGATACTCAAGTAGTCACATTATTCACATTAATAAAAACCTCGCAATAATTTCTGAATTTACAGTAACTACTAATAAAGAATGTCTCTATAGACTAAAAGAAATCAACACACATCCAACATCCAATGGATTTAATGTAAAGACGCCATTAACAGTCTGAGAAAACATGACCTTTTGCAATGCTAAAATAAAGGTACTGATAGATTATAGTTATTTTGAACACTGAAAAAAATGCATATTAAAATCCAGGATAGTTTTTTTCATTTCATGGTCCAGCAACTTCATAGCAATGTTGCTGTCCATCAGATTATCTTTTCTGAATTTGTTTCTGCAGACAGGCAAGACATATCTCTGTGTCAACAGTTTATTTATTATGTATGTAAATGATGTTAACATTGAACAACATTGTTTTCCTTATGAATAAAGAAGATGTGAGGTAAACATCAATGAGGTAGTTTAGCATATATACTTCTTGTACATGTTGTATATACTAATATGGAATTAGAATGTGAGGTATACATCAGTGAGGCAGTACAGCATATATACTTCTTGTACATGTTGTATATACTAATATGGAATTAGAATGTGAGGTAAACATCAATGAGGCAGTACAGCATATATACTTCTTGTACATGTTGTATATACTAATATGGAATTAGAATGTGAGGTAAACATCAATGAGGCAGTACAGCATATATACTTCTTGTACATGTTGTATATAGCATGGAATTAGAATGTGGGGTAAACATCAATGAGGTAGTACAGCCTATATACTTCTTGTACATGTTGTATATAGTATGGAATTAGAATGTGAGGTAAACATCAATGAGGTAGTACAGCATATATACTTCTTGTACATGTTGTATATAGTATGGAATTAGAATGTGAGGTAAACATCAATGAGGTAGTACAGCATATATACTTCTTGTACATGTTGTATATAGCATGGAATTAGAATGTGAGGTAAACATCAATGAGGCAGTACAGCATATATACTTCTTGTACATGTTGTATATACTAATATGGAATTAGAATGTGAGGTAAACATCAATGAGGCAGTACACCATATATACTTCTTGTACATGTTGTATATAGCATGGAATTAGAATGTGAGGTAAACATCAATGAGGCAGTACAGCATATATACTTCTTGTACATGTTGTATATAGCATGGAATTAGAATGTGAGGTAAACATCAATGAGGCAGTACACCATATATACTTCTTGTACATGTTGTATATAGCATGGAATTAGAATGTGAGATAAACATCAATGAGGCAGTACAGCATATATACTTCTTGTACATGTTGTATATACTAATATGGAATTAGAATGTGAGGTATACATCAATGAGGCAGTACAGCATATATACCTCATGTACATGTTGTATATAGCATGGAATTAGAATGTGAGGTATACATCAATGAGGCAGTACAGCATATAAACTTCTTGTACATGTTGTATATACTAGTATGGAATTAGAATTACCCAAAACATGGAGATGAATAAATGCAGAGAATGTCAAAATAGATATTTTATATGTAATTTGCAAGAAGGTATCAAAAGGTTTATGTCTTTATATTTTTTGTTCCTTACAGAGTCGTTCAAGAACGCATACTGGAGATACACTTTATTAATATGATGTATGGGGTAGAAGATTTAGTCACAGTAAATGGTACTCTACAGAGAGGCATAAGAACATAGGCTGGCAATAAAGTTTCTTAATGTGATGTTTGCGTTAGAGAATTTAGTCAAAGTAGTGACTTAAAGAGACATGTGAGAACACTTATGGGTGAAAAACCTTTTAAATGCGATGTTTGTGGTAGAGAATTTTCCGATGTAGTATCCTAGTGAGACACATGATAATACATACTGGAGATAAACCTCACGACTGTGATGTATGTGGTAAACGGTTTAGTCAGCATAGTAATTTACAGAGACACATGAGAACACATACAGGTGATAAATCTCATGTCTGTGATGTATGTGGTAAAGGGTTTAGTCTGCATGCTACTTTACAGAGACACATGACAATACATACAGGTGATAAACCTCATGAGTGTGATTTATGTGGTAAACGGTTTAGTCAGCATAGTAATTTACAGAGACACATGAGAACACATACAGGTGATAAACCTCATGTTTGTGATGTATGTGGTAAAGGGTTTAGTCTGTATGCTACTTTACAGAGACACATGACAATACATACAGGTGATAAACCTCATGAGTGTGATTTATGTGATCAACGGTTTAATCAGCATACTAGTTTACACAGACACATGAGAATACACACAGACGATAAATCTCATGACTGTGATGTATGTGGTAAAAGGTTCAGTCGGCTTGGATATTTACAAAGTCACATGAGAATACATACCGGTGACAAACCTCACGACTGTGGTGCATGTGGTAAAGGGTTTCGTGTGCATGCTAGTTTACAGAGACATATGAAAGTACATACAGGTGATAAACCTCATGAGTGTGATTTATGTGATCAACGGTTTAATCAGCATAGTAATTTACAGAGACACATGAGAACACATACAGGCAATAAACCTTATGACTGTGATGATGTGGTAAAAGATTCAGTCGGCTTGGTAGTTTGCAGAGACACATGATAATACATACAGGTGATAAACCTCATGAGTGTGATTTATGTGATCAACGGTTTAATCAGCATAGTAATTTACAGAGACACATGAGAACACATACAGATGATAAAACTCATGTCTGTAATATATGTGGTAAAAGGTTCAGTCGGCTTAGTTTACAAATTCACATGAGAACACATCATGGTGACAAACCTCATGACTGCGATGTATGTGGTAAATGGTTCAGTTGGCTTGAAATTTACAGAGACACATGAGAACACATACAGGTGATAAGCCACATGAATGTTATGAAACAAACAGGGATGCGGTATTCACTACGTAGGTGAAACTGGACGATATTTATCTAAACGCACGCAAGAACACCTTTATCGTTTTAAAAGACCTCATAAACATGATAAATTCAAAAGCATCAATTATCAACAACTTAAGAAGCACAATCATCCTTTTAAATATTTAGCAGTTCAACCTTTAGAAGTAGTTAATTAGCAGCCTGGGAATCTCATTCAAAATTTGTACGATCACGAAAAATAATTGAATTAAATTGGATTAAAAAATTACAGACAGTCTATCCCCTCGGTCTTAATGACAATATCATGGGAATTGGTAATATATCTAGAACAGATTCTGTTAACATTTTGGATGGCGATATAGTTTCTAAAACAGTTCGTAAAAACCGTTCTCATAGATGTAGAATAAATCGCAATCAAAGAAAATTTCGTAATAACAATACAAATATTTCGGACCTAATTTCGATTTCAAAAAACAACGGTAGACATTATTTATTAACCAAGCCTGTTAATAAATTACATCAAATTTTGGAGGAATGCAACACAATTCCATATTGCAGTCCTAAGTATGAAATCGTCCAAATTATAATTGCATATTGTTATTCTAAATTGTTTCCCAAAATTGATCGCCCTGAAGATCACAAAAAACATTTTATTAAAATTAAATATATGTCAATAAAGGTTGATTTTGTAAATATTGCCGGTATTTTTAAAGATAATTCTGTTTAAGAACAAATTCCTGGCTATTTTGATAATACTGAATTCCCTCTTATTTGTTATGTTTACAAAAAATCTACCAGGAAATATGTGTTTAATTACAGCGAAGTGTGTAAAGATGTTCATATCAGTGACAATACACCTACCTCATGAAATTGCAGTAATTCGAATATATTTATGGCCCCAGTTCCCATGTTATAACAGGAGACCTTAACATCGTTCGTGACCGAGAGTTGAAATCATTCCTCAGTAAAGGACCTAAATATTGTCCCCGTCAATTATTAATTTGAATGAGTGTCGTAACATCATCCACGACTCACTCCGTACTGCTCTAAATGGATAAAACGAGAAAAAGCCGGGTGACAAGAAATTATTAGATTCTTTTTTTAATTCGATAATGAACATAGTGGATATACGTATTCAACATTTTAAAGATCATTTTACTCCTAACAACAACCATAATAGCCCAATTTCTCGTATCAAACATAAGCTAAAAGAACTCGCCAAGGAATTTGTTTTTGTCCCGGCTGATAAGGCTGCTAACAATTTATCATTATTGTTTGACTAAATTTTACATTGAGGTTCTACAAAAGGAAATCAAGAATTCACCAACATTCAAACTGACTCCATTTTCGGAAAATGACATCTGTAACAAACATAAACTTTTAGCTACCTCCTTACAAGCAGAATCAAATACAATAAAAGTTCCAACTATGTACTGGCTTCGAAGCTGCACAAAACTCTTTACAAATATAAATTTATTTCGTCTTTGAGCCATTGTTCCACTACTAAACTATCTATTCTACTTAATAGTACACTTGGTACAATCAAAAACCTGGTGATAAATTGTTCAAATAAGGCCTTTGAAAATAGTGGAATTAATTACTTTAAATTTTGGAGTGTCAAAAATTCGTTGGAAGTACTTGGTAAATTGCATGCTTATATTGGTGATTTCGAATCTGTTCAAAGTTTAGATTTTTCTACCCTATATACCACTTAACCTCATAATCTTATTAAGAAAAAATTCACACACCTGATTAAATGGGCATTTAAAAAGTCGGAATGCGAATATATATGTTCAGACTCTTTTATGTCATTTTTTAGTAACAACAATCAAAAGAACTATGTCAATTGGACCTGCTTTGATACTATAACTGCCCTTGACTTTTTACTAGATAACATTTTTGTTTGCTATGGAGATGCCGTATATCGTCAGGTTATCGGAATTCCCATGGGTACTAACTGTGCACCACTTATTGCGGACCTGTTTCTGTATTGTTATGAGTTACAATTTATGACAAAAATCAGCAAAGACCCATCGAAACAACATCTGATTAAAAAATTTAATAACACTTTTAGATATTTAGATGATAATTGGGTCTCAATAATGACGACTTTAGTATGTACACTAAAGAGATTTATCCTGCCGAACTGACTTTAAATAAAGCTAATACTAACAATGAACACTGCCCTTTCCTGGATCTTTACATCAATATCTTTAACGGGAATCTGAATACCAAAATTTATGATAAAAGAGATGATTTTTCATTTCCTGTTGTTAAATATTCATTTTTAGATGGTGACGTTCCCTTGTCACCATCTTATGGTGTTTATATATCTCAACTTGTTCGATTCGCTCGTGTATGTAACAACGTATTTGATTTCAACGAAAGAAATCTCTGTATTACTGAAAAATTATTACACCAGGGTTTCGATATCACAAATTAGTCAAAACATTTATTAAATTTTATCATCGGTACAAGGACATATTTCGTAAATATAAATCAACATGTAGATATCTTATACGTTCAGGTATTTCACATCCAATATTTTATTGTAATATTCTTTACAAAGCACAAAAATGTCGGCATTTACCTCAAAAGCTAACCAAACCTTTAAACAGACTTGCTCGGAAAGGATATACATGTAGTTATGATACTTTTGTCAGGTCATTAAGGATAGCATATTTTGGTATTAATATTGATTCACTCATAGGGTCTTTGCATCGGAAATAAACACATTTATTCTAAAACCAGTTGTTGGCATGATACGGGTCATGTTCTCATATATTTTATGATGGTATGATACTATGATACTAAACCCCTAACTGGAGGGATTGTACTTGATTTTCATATGATGAAGACATAATCTTTCAATCAGTTTAATTGTGGTCTGGAGCTGACATGTCAGTAACTGCTAGTAGTCCTTTATTAGTCCCCTACCGACGAAGTCGAAGGGGACTTTAGGTTTGCACTCCGTCCGTCTGTCTGTCAGTCTGTCCATCCGTCAGTCCGGCAAATCAGTTTTCCACACTTTTTTTCTTCATGCTTGAAGATATTGATTTGATATTTGGTATATAGTTTTATTGTGACAAGTTACAGATCAAGTTCGAATTTTGTTCCGGTCTGATGATTTCATGCAGAGTTATGGTCCTTTGACTTAGAAAATTCACGAAAATAATCAGTTTTCTGCACTTTTTTTTTGTCATTCTTCAAAATATTGATTTGATATTTGGTATATAGTTTTATCATGACAAGTTACAGATCAAGTTCGAATTTTGTTCCGGTCTGATGATTTCGTGCAGAGTTATGGTCCTTTGACTTAGAAAATTCACTAAAATAATCAGTTTTCCGCACTTTTTTTTTGTCATTCTTCAAAATATTGATTTGATATTTGGTACAAAGTATATAGTTTTATCATGACAAGTTACAGATCAAGTTCGAATTTTGTTCCGGTCTGATGATTTCGTGCAGAGTTGTGGTCCTTTGACTTAGAAAATTCACTAAAATAATCAGTTTTCCGCACTTTTTTTTTGTCATTCTTCAAAATATTGATTTGATATTTGGTATATAGTTTTATCATGACAAGTTACAGATCAAGTTCGAATTTTGTTCCGGTCTATTGATTTTGTGCAGAGTTATGGTCCTTGGACTTAGAAAATTCACTTAAATAATCAGTTTTAAACACTTTTTTTCGTCATGCTTGAAGATATTGACTTGATACATATATGTATTTGTTATATACTTTACACCATGACAAGTTATAGATCAAGATAGAATTTTGTTCCAAGTTATGAATTTTTAACCGGTAGGGAACTATGTATAGCCATGCAATACTCACAGAATGCTTGTTAATTTATGTATCATTGTCATTTTGCTTAGTTTCTTTTGTTACCTATTCTGACATCGGACTCGGACTTCTTTAAACTGAGTTTTACTGTGCGTGTTGCTGTGTGTTTCTCTATTCTACATTGGCTAGAGGTATCATGAGGGGGGTTGAGATCTCACAAAACATGTTTAACCCCGCCGCATTTTTGCGCCTGTCCCAAGTCAGGAGCCTCTGGCCTTTGTTAGTCTTTGTATGTTTTTTTAATTTTAGTTCATTTATATGTTTTGAAGTTTAGTGTGACGTCCATTTTCACTGAACTAGTACACAATTTTATTTAAGGGCCAGCTGAAGACCACCTCCGGGTGCGGGATTTTCTCGCTGCGTTGAAGACCCATTGGTGGCCTTCTGCTGTTGTCTGGTCTTTGGTCGGGTTGTTTTCTCTTTGACACATTCCCCATTTCCATTCACAATGTTATGGTGAAGAGTAAACACGAGGGTTCAAGTCGAGCTGGTAGTTTACATAGACAGAGGCGGATTTAGAGGGGTGCCCGGGCCCCCCTTTTGCGGGAAAAATTTGGTTGATTATATAGGGAATCACTGAAGCGTGACTGGAGCGGGCCCCCTCTTAGGCAGTCAGTGGGCCCCCTCTTATAAAACTATCTGGATCCGCCACTGATAGACATATGAGTGACAATTTGTATATGTATATATTGTTTACCTAATGAATGTTATTTCTTTGATTTAGGATCATATCCAGCCTAAGCTGCGTCATGCAGTTGATTAATGATACATATGAGAGAAGACTTTATCAGTTTGGTAATCTGATTAAAATTTAGATCTATCTTAACTCGCTTATACATATGAGATCTGACGCACAGTATAGAGGTTTAACTTTAAAATATAATTGAAGGAAATAAAATATGTTTAAACTAATAATTCATTTAGATAACTGTTACAAAATGATGTGGATGTGTATAACCATAGTTGTCAAGGAAACGTTTTTCTTATTAGAAATTACATAGGTTGTGGATGGATTTATTCTTTAAACAAGTCCAACGTCAACTTCAATTATGCACAAAGGAAGATAACTCTAATTCAAAAGTGGTCCCATTGCAATTGTGAGAGCAATTTCACCCCGGTCTCAATGTTATCAAACAATTTGGTTAAAAATGAAGTTCTAGACACATAATTTACACTCAAATACAAAACACATATAAACCTTACACTTAATATGTTGGTGGTTTAGACTTAAGTGCAGAATGAAATCAGAGTTCATCCTCGTATTAAAGTATGCTAAAACATTAATTGATTGGTTGACTTTTGGTATTTATCGCTACATTTTATTTTCATCATTATTAAACAATTCGTGGCAGCCAGTTTTTATTGGTAGAGGAAGCCGGAGTGCCAGAAGAGAACCAACGACCATCGGCAGAAAAACTTTGCAAATCTAGTCAATTAAGATTTGAGTCGAGCGCACGCCATATGCATGATATGCGTCTAGTCAATTATGACTGGAGTCAAATGCATCCCAATATTAAACTATATGTTAACCAATATGAAAGAATTAAACCCTTAGGGTATAAAATGGGTGTGCAACAAGGAAATAAGGTTGTGGTCAAGAAAGAGCACACACAGCATTTAACTGTATAAATGTGATATAAATGGTAAATTGTTCACCAACCGTCAAAACTTACAGAGACATGAAAACAGCCAGAACTTACAGAGACACGAGATAGAACAATCAGAACTTGCAGAGACAGGAGAACAGTCAGAAATTACAGAGACACGAGATAGAACAATCAGAACTTACAGAGACAGGAGAACAGTCAGAATTTAAAGACATGAAATCACATATATAAAGATGTGGTAGGTCCAAATTAAGGCAGGTTATGCAACTATAGGTCTCAACAATGATCAAAACCCATACCCATACTGTACAGTACGGTATAAAAGACCCAGACATGTCAAAATGTAAAACAATGCAAACAAATGCAAACAAAGGCCCGATTTTATACAGACGCATATGATCGTTCAATCCTCCCCTAGCCTTGAACTGTGATGAAACAGCTATTAAACATAATAATTGTGGTGTTTAGACGAAAAGGTGATTAAAATTGCCACACATGAACACATCCTGTTGAAAATTATTTTACAAATGTGAAATACAAAGTACATAAATTTAGTTTGACAAGTTGCAGATTACGTATGGTTTTGGAAAAATTAGTATGCCTCTTGTAAAAATCTCATTGAATGGGTCGATGCCAGTCAGAAATCAAATTACAGAGACATGTGACACACATATAAAAGTGTTGTTAGTGTTCACTAGGTCAATGACCGACAGGACTAACAGACACGTGACACATATAAAAGTGTTGTTAGTGTTCACTAGGTCAATGACCGACAGGACTAACAGACACGTGACACATATAAAAGTGTTGTTAGTGTTCACTAGGTCAATGACAGACAGGACTAACAGACACGTGACACACATATAAAGTGTTGTTAGTGTTCACTAGGTCAATGACAGACAGGACTAACAGACACGTGACACACATATAAAAGTGTTGTTAGTGTTCACTAGGTCAATGACAGACAGGACTAACAGACACGTGACATACATATAAAAGTGTAAGTGTTCAATAGGTCAATGACAGACAGGACTAACAGACACGTGACACATATAAAAGTGTTGTTAGTGTTCACTAGGTCAATGACCGACAGGACTAACAGACACGTGACACACATATATAAGTGTTGTTAGTGTTCACTAGGTCAATGACAGACAGGACTAACAGACATGTGACACACATATAAAAGTGTTGTTAGTGTTCACTAAGTCAATGACAGACAGGACTAACAGACATGTGACACACATATAAAAGTGTTGTTAGTGTTCACTAGGTCAATGACAGACAGGACTAACAGACACGTGACACATATACAAGTGTTGTTAGTGTTCACTAGGTCAATGACCGACAGGACTAACAGACACGTGACACATATAAAAGTGTTGTTAGTGTTCACTAGGTCAATGACAGACAGGACTAACAGACACGTGACACATATATAAGTGTTGTTAGTGTTCACTAGGTCAATGACCGACAGGACTAACAGACACGTGACACACATATAAAAGTGTTGTTAGTGTTCACTAGGTCAATGACCGACAGGACTAACAGACACGTGACACATATAAAAGTGTTGTTAGTGTTCACTAGGTCAATGACCGACAGGACTAACAGACACGTGACACATATACAAGTGTTGTTAGTGTTCACTAGGTCAATGACCGACAGGACTAACAGACACGTGACACACATATAAAAGTGTTGTTAGTGTTCACTAGGTCAATGACCGACAGGACTAACAGACACGTGACACACATATATAAGTGTTGTTAGTGTTCAATAGGTCAATGACAGACAGGACTAACAGACACGTGACACACATATACAAGTGTTGTTAGTGTTCAATAGGTCAATGACAGACAGGACTAACAGACACGTGACACATATACAAGTGTTGTTAGTGTTCACTAGGTCAATGACAGACAGGACTAACAGACACGTGACACACATATACAAGTGTTGTTAGTGTTCACTAGGTCAATGACAGACAGGACTAACACACGTGACACATATACAAGTGTTTTTAGTGTTCAATAGGTCAATGACAGACAGTACTAACAGACAGGTGACACACATATAAAAGTATTGTTAGTGTTCACTAGGTCAATGACAGACAGGACTAACAGACACGTGACACACATATAAAAGTGTTGTTAGTGTTCACTAGGTCAATGACCGACAGGACTAACAGACGTGACACACATATAAAGGTGTTTTTAGTGTTCACTGGGTCAATGACAGACAGGACTAACAGACGTGACACACATATAAAGGTGTTTTTAGTGTTCACTGGGTCAATGACAGACAGGACTAACAGACATGTGAATCCATATAAATGTTGTGTACATGTTCAATAGATCAGTGACAGACAGGACTAAGTCTTACAGAGACGTGTGAACAGTCGGAATGTACAGACATGAGAACAGTCAGAACTTACATGGACAAATGAACACATATAATCAATGGTTCTATGACAGTCAGAACTTACACAGACATGTAAAAACATAAATGTATTGTAAGTGTTTAATGGATCAATAACAGTCAACACTTAGAGACATGTGAACACATATAAAAGTGGTGTAAGTGTTCAATGGACCAATGACAGTCAGAACTAACAGAAACGTGAACACATATAATGTGGTGAAAGTGTTAAATTGGTCAATGGGTCAATGACAGTCGAAGCTTACAGAGGCTTGTGGACATATATAACGTGGAATAAGCGTCAATGGGTCAATGACAGTCAGGACTTACAAATATTGAGTGTTAGTTGCTTAACGTCCAGTGACAAATATTTCATGCATGTTCAGGAGGGGAACTTACAGATACATGTGAACACATATAAATGTTGTGTAAGTGTTCAATGGGTAAATAGCAGTCTGAACTTACACAGATATGAGGACAGTCGGAAGGTACAGACATGAGAACAGTCTGAACTTAGAGATATATGTGAACACATACTTGTGATAAACCAAATTAATGTTGTGTAAATGTTAAATGTTTCACTGACAGCTAGAACTCTCAGTGAGTTATGTGGACACATACTGGAGATAAACCTGATTGATGTGGTGTAAGTGCACAATGTTTTACTGACAGCTAGAACTCACAGAGAGACATGTGGACACATGCTGGTGATAAACATAATTAATGTGGTGTAAGTGTTCAATGTTTTACTGACCGCTAGATCTCATAGAGAGACACGTGAACACATACTGGTGATAAATCTAATTAATGTGGGGTTAGTATTCAATATTTTACTGACAGCCAGAACTCACAAAGAGACGTGTGAACACATGCTGGTGATAAACCTAATCAATGTGATGTAAGCGTTCAATATGTTTTACTGACCATGCTGACAGCTAGAACTTGCAGAGAGACCTGTGGACACATGCTGATGATAAACCTAATTAATGTGGTGTAAGGGTTCAATATTTTACAGATCGTCAGAACTCACAGAGAGACATGTAGACACATGCAGTGGCGGATCCGGGGGGGGGTCTGGGGATTGGAACCCCCCTTTTTTTTACGATCAATGCATTTGAATGGGTACATATAGTTGGACCCCCCCCCCCCTTAACCTGGGTTAGGAACCCCCCCCCCCCCTCTTTTAAAAATGGCTGGATCCGCCCCTGACATACTGTTGATAAACCTAATTAATGTGGTGAAGGGTTCAATGTTTTACTTACAGCCAGGACTCAAAGAGAGACATTTGAACACATACTGGTGATAAACATAATTAATGTGGTGTAAGAGTTCGATGTTTTACTGACAGCTAGATCTTACAGAAAGACATGTGGACACATACTAGTGATAAACCTGATTAGTGTGGTGTAATTGTTCGATGTTTCCCCGACAGCTTGAACTCACAGAGAGACATGTGGACACATGCTAGTGATAAACTAATTAATGTGGTGTTACTGTTCAATGTTTAACTGACAGCCAGAACTCACAGAGAGACATATGAACACATGCTGGTGATAAACCTAATTGATGAAGTGTTGGTGTTCAATGTTTCCCCGACAGCTAGAACTCATAGAGAGACAAGTGAACACATACTGGTGATAAACCTAATTAATGTGGTGTAAGTGTTCAATGTTTTACTGACAATTATAACTCACAGAGAGACAAGTGAACACATACTGGTGATAAACTTATTAATGTGGTGTAAGTGTTCAATGTTTTAATGACAATTAGAACTTACAGAGAGACATGTTGACACATACTGGTTATAAACATAATTAATGTGGTGTAAGTGTTCAATCATGTTTAACTGAAAGTTGGGACTTACTTGGGTATCATTTAAAAAATTATGGTATTAATTATAAACAATAATCCGCTTGTTGTTTTAAACATTTTCATGTAGTTTTAGATGTTTTTATAATTTAAATGTCTTAGATTAACCAAAGAAGCCATTACCCAAGCTTTTAAAATTTTAAGACACATAATTATCGGCTTGCTGGCTATCGGCAATATTAAATATATTGTATTCATGCATGCCTTTATAGAATAATAGATATGAGCGTATAGGGTATACAAACAAATCTTAGCAGGATCTACTTACCCTTCCGGAGCACCTGAGATCACCCCCAGTTTTTGGTGGGGTTCGTGTTGCTTAGTCTGTGGTTTTCTATGTTGTGTCATCTGTACTATTATTTGTCTGTTTGTCTTTTTATTTTTGGCCATGGCGTTGTCAGTTTGTTTTCGATCTATGAGTTTGACTGTCCCTCTGGTATCTTTCGTCCCTCTTTTAGTCTAATCAATGTAATTTAGATTGTCAATTATGCATTTCCTGTCTACTTGTATAAAATCTTACTATATAAATCCTTGATAAAATGAATAACGCTGGCGACAATTACACATGTATGTATGTTTACTATAAGCTAGCAATGTACAGTTGGAAGTTTCTTGCTAATATACGTTCCATTATAACAAAGTTTTCATTGTTATGCGTCACAAATATATACGTTGACACCTTGAGCCAAAAATATCTTTAAAAATGCAAAACATGATATCATGGGTGCCGAATTAACCAGGTCCCGATTTGACGAGGTGCCGAATTAACTATACCGGGTGCCGAAGTGACTAGAATTCTTGATGTTGTGAATTAAGTTTTACTCTGCTACATCGATCTTTTGATTTTGTCCATTAACAACTGATGTCTTGTGCGTCTAAGCTAACTGACTTTGTTTTAAGGATATGTTTTTTTGTATTTTTCTTAAAAATCTTTATGAATTACCACGTGACGTCAATTCGTTGTTAACAATTAAGTAAAACAATAATGTTAAAAAAGTGAAAAAACAAAATCTTCGTGTAAACCAGAGACATATACATATTGTTGAAATTGACAATCTTTGTGTACATGTCTCTGTGTAAACATAGGCAGAGTATGTTCACTTTATTTCTAATACATGTAATATATATATAAAGAATTGTAGGCCGAGATTGTTAAAGTCCGACTTTGTTTTGGCCGAGTAAATAATAATAATAGATAAGCTTTATCAGTTTACAGTTGGCATAGTATACAAACAAGGACATAACATAAGCTATAATGATCTTTTAACCGACATTATTGAACGAGCAGCGCTAGGAGTGCACCTAATGGCTATATAAAACGGCGATTTACACCCAAATCAAATCTCTAACTATACCGTTTGGTGGTGCGCCTGACAGAAGCGGAACTTACAGATTAAGTAGGGGACCTCTACAAAGAATGATAACGTTGGTCTCACTCCCTCGACTTATATTTGCCCTTTAAAGACAAAGTGAGTTGATGAGTAGACAACGATTTATCTTATTTTTTACAAACTGGAGTGAAAAATATATGGGCAGACTTAATACTGTTTATAACGTGAAAACTAAGAAGCTAGACAACTAACTATCCACCAAAGTTCAAATGATGTAGAGAAAAACCCATACCGCATAGCAGGCTTTAATAGGCCATGAAATCATAAATGTTAAACAGTTCAATTGGGAAAACTAAGGCAGCAACCATTTGATTTTCTGGGGGGGCTATGGATTTTTTTGGAAAAAAAAGTTTGTTTCCAGTTTTTGGAGAAAAAAATCATTTGTTTTTGACCCTGAGAAAAAAAATTTGTTTGTTTCACCCTCAGCTGCCACTATATGTAATGCTAAAATTGAAAGAAAAAAATTGTTTTCGACTTGTCGCCAAAAAAATAGATTGTTTTTTGCCGAAGGCGAAAAAAAAAGTTTGTCCGGAAAAAAAATCCATAGCCCCCCCCAGAAAATCAAATGGTTGCTGCCTAACGGCCTGATTTAAGTTCAAAACAATAAACGAAAAACATATATGATATACATGTATATACAGCAACAAATGACAACTAACGAATCACAGGCTCCTGACTTTGGACAGGCAGATGCAGAAACTTGTGGCCGTTTGGTTTAACATATTTGCAGGCGCTAAACCCTTCCCCTTACCTCCCCAACCTGGGACATAAGAACAAACTATAAATATCAGTTAAAAAGGGCTTAACTCGTCTGGTCAATACACAGCTCAAAACTAACAAAAACGCAGAAGACACAAAGCACATATTGGTTTCTGAAAGTCTAAAATCAATACTGTAAATTCAGAAATTATTGTGTGCATTTACTATTGAAAAATTAACGAAAATGCGAGTTTAAATATTGCTATTTTATTAATTTTTTAAGCCACATACAGATGTATGTATGTGATATCAGAATGTGAGTTCTTATATTGTGATGGCTATACTCAGGTAGTCGTTTTATTTACATTAATAAAAATCTCACAATAATTTCTGAATTTACAGTAACTACTAATAAAGAATGTCATGTACATGTATCTATAGACTAAAAAAAATTAGCACACATCCAACATCCAATGGATTTAGTGTAAAGACGTCATAAACAGTCAGAGAAAACATGACCTTGTGCAATGTCAAAATAAAGTTACTGATAGATTATAGTTATTTTGTACACTGAAAAAAATGCTTATTAAAATCTAGGATAGTTTTAATCAAGGATACAAATCCTTGTTTTAATTTTAAAATTCTTTAAGAAAATGTTCATTTAGATTTTATTTATCTAGGTCCTGGATTTGTACTGGATTATCTGTACTTAGAATATAGCAAAGTGCTCTCGACCAACGAAACGCTAACGCTCGTACTTAATCATGAAGAAAGGGATTATCATTCTCTTACATATACTGAGACTAAAATTTGTGATGTAAGTAAACCATGGTAAACACGGCCATATTTGTTAAGACATGTCATGATCAGAGGCTAAACTGATGAACGAGAACAATAGAAAATTACCTCTTCTTATGATAAAGTCAAGAAAATCATTAGTGAAACAATGTTACGAGGTGACAATACTGATTAAAAGTTATTTCTAAAAACAATCGTAAATTTTAAAATAATATTTGTTAAACTGTGTTATAAGAAATTTATATGCAAAGACATGATGATTTAAGTTCATTATTTACATACATAATTGCATTAGAAGCTTGTGAAGCTGAAATTTAGAAATAAAAAGATCTTTTGCTGCATATTGATAAAAAGAATTTGGAAAAATTCATATACATCATTATACATACAAAATCTAAAGATCTTTCAGGTCAAAAATTTTTGGAGTGTTCCACATACATGACATAGTCGTTAGCCATGTTAGCATGTTACAATTTCCCAAAATATACCTATTTTTCACATTTAATCTTTGCTGCATATCAATCAATTCCATTGGAATTTTTCCCTTGGACTTCTCTAATCTTGCTACATACATGTACAGATAAGTGGCATGTTCCAGAGAGGTATATAGGTTTTACTTTATATATAAATAAGAAGATGTGGTATGAGTGCCAGTGAGACAACTCTCCATCCAAGCCACAGTGTATTAAAAGTTACAAAGTTTGATTAACTTGTGTCTAAACCCTTTTGCATATTGAAGCAAATAAAATATGTTTAAACTATAATACATTTAGATAGCTGTTACAAAATGATGTGGATGTGTTTAACCATAGTTGTCAAGAACACTTTTTCTGCCCCTGCAACTGAAAGTTGGGGGGCATATTGTTTTACCCCTGTCCATCCGTACATCCGCCCCATTATGGGTATATAGCTATTCCACATTACTCCTCCTACAGTTTGAATTCAACCTAGGTCCAGTAACTGAATTTACAAGCAGTTTTCAATGTTAACTTTTCTGCTTAAGGTAGCACAATACAAAAGCAACTAAATTTTATCAAAATTTCATTTTCAGCTGTTTTTGTTACTTCTTAATATTTCAAAACCACAGAAGAAAAAATTATTTACATATCTTGCACTGTTAATGAGTTTTGATGATAATTAGTTTTATAAACAAATGCAGTGTCTTACTGATATAAGATAAGAACATGTGGGCAGTTCTTTGTGGTTAATCAATAGAATCATTTGATAGCTTTATGACCACTGACCAGCAATAAAAATAACAGTTATGAAAAAGAGGTGGATTAGGGATTTATGGAAAAATGAAGATAATGAATTCCAAATAAAAATACATTTCTATATTGGAGCTGCCAGGAGAAAAAAACAAAACTACTATTTGGAGATATAGAGGGAATCAAAATATAAATGTATAGATATTAAGCAAATATAATTGTACAACAATTTTAAATGTTGCTGATGTTTATACTAGAATTTCTTGAGGAGAAAATTTAAATATGAATTCTTTTTAAAAGAAAATACAAATTAAATTTTCATTTTCAAACTGCAAAAATGAAAAAAATCTACTTTGTGTAAACATCATATTGCCATCAAATACAATTATAATTCTAGAAATCCCCCATAAGGATCCTCTAGACTGACCAACTGATCATTTTGTGTACACATGCATAACTTACAGTCTGTAACAATGCAAAAAACAAAATATATTATTTTATGTACTAAAAGAATAAAATCCATATTGAAAAAGTAAATGCAATGTGTAATTAAACTTCTGAGATCATTAATAGTAAAGGTTTATCTAGTGGGCGGAGTTTTGACCATATCAGTAGCAACTGACTTACAGCAAGGTCAGTAATGATATAACATCTCCCGCCAGATCTGATTTTTGATGCATAGGGTGTGCATTTTCTTTATATATTAAGAATTGCTGAAATGGAATGCTTTCTTACTGGTCAAAACCTAATTGATTTATGATTAAAGGCCAATCCTGAAGTATCCCCATGGTACATGTGTGAATTATATTGAAGTTAATGGGGTACAAGTAGGAAAATCCTTATTAACTCAATTGTGACACATTCATTTTTATCATGAAAATGAAGTTTTAAATGAAATTAGCTCCTAGACATGCTAGATGGGTGCCCCTATATGCCTGGTTTTCACACATGTTGTTCCTTGACCAGTTATCTTCAAAAGGGTGTCTCAGATTTCCCAAAACATCAATAGAACAATTTTATACCCAATTAAATTTAGCGATCTCTTATGAATTGAGGTTTCAAACTTCATTGAAGGTTTATGAGAGAATGAAATACAATAGGAAAAATCTGAGACACCCTTTTGGAGGTCAAACTGTGTTGTACAAGAATCTATAAAATATTTTGGTTTGGTATGAATAACAAAGAAGCTAAATTCATTCAAGTGTGAACATCACAATATAACAACAAATTACATAATAATTACTTATGTAATAATTATGTCAATGAAATTTAAAGCTGGATGAAAGAAATTACATCAGTTTAAAGTTGTCTGATTGGGGGTGAAAAAATCTTTGTATTGTGCTACCTTAAGTTAGTTTGATAGTAATTATTTGTGATATATCAATGATATTTTCTATAAAGTTGCATACCTATCCAAGCATATCAGTTTGACAACTATTTTGAGGTCCTATCCCCAGTATGTTCATGGTCCAGCAACTTCATATTAATAAGCAATGTTGCTGTCCATCAAATTGTCTTTTCTGAATTTTTTTCTGCAGACAGACGAGACATATCTCTGTGTCAACAATTTATTTATTATAAATAAGAAGATCTGGTATGAGTGCCAATGAGACAACTCTCCATCCAAGTTACAATGCATGAAAAGTTAACAATTATAGGTTAAAGTCAGGCCTTCAACACAGAGCCTGTCAATAATATTGATATTTACCAACATTCTTTTCCTTATGAATAAAGAAGATGTGAGGTATACATCAATGAGGCAGTACAGCATATATACTTCATGTACATGTTGTATTTAGTATGGAATTAACAAATGATTAAAATTACCCAAACATGCAGATGCATAAATGCAGAGAATGTCAAAATAGATATATGTTATCTGGTTATGTGTAAAGGTATCAAAAGGTTTATGTCTTTATTTTTTTTTTTGTTCCTTACAGAGTCGTACAAGAACTCACTGGAGATAAACCTTATTAATAGGATGTATGAGGTAGAGGATTTAGTTACAACCAATTGTACTCAACAGAAACACATAAGAACACAGACTGGTAAAACACTTCATAAATGTGATGTTTGTCCTAGAGAACTTAGTCAAAGCAGTGACTTAAAGAGACATGTGAGAACACATACTGGTGAAAAAACTCATAAATGTGATGTTTGTAATAGAGAATTTTCGCGAGATAATAACCTTAAGGTACACATGAGAACACATACTGGAGATAAACCTCATGCCTGTGATTTATGTGGTAAACGGTTTAGTCAGCATAGTAATTTACAGAGACACATGATAATACATACTGGAGATAAACCTCATGACTGCAATGTATGTGGTAAACGGTTTAGTCAGCATAGTAGTTTACACAGACACCTCAGAACACATACAGGCAAAAAATCTCATGACTGTGATGTATGTGGTAAACGGTTCAGTCGTCCTCGTTATTTACAAAGTCACATGAGAAAACATACCGGTGACAAACCTCTTGACTGTGATGTATGTGGTAAAGGGTTTAGTCTGCAAGCTACTTTACAGAGACACATGACTTTACATACGGGTGATAAACTTCATGAGTGTGATTTATGTGATCAACTGTTTAATCAGCATAGTAGTTTACAGAGACACATGAGAACACATACAGGCGATAAACCTTATGACTGTCATGTATGTGGTGAACGGTTCAGGCAGTCTCGTTATTTACAAAGTCACATGAGAATACATACTGATGACAAACTTCACAACTGTGATGTATGTGGTAAAGGGTTTAGTCTGCAAGCTACTTTACAGAGACACATGACAATACATACAGGTGATAAGCCTCATGAGTGTGATTTATGTGATAAACGGTTTAATCAGCATTGTCATTTACAGAGACACATGATAACACATATTTGTGAAAAACCTTATAAATGTGATGTTTGTGGCAGAGAATTTTCACGAGGTAGTATCCTAATTAAACACATGAAAATACATACTGGAGATAAAACTCATGTCTGTGATGAATGTGGTAAACCGTTTAGTCAGCATGCTAATTTAAAGAGACACATGATAATACATACAGGTGATAAACCTCATGACTGTGATGTATGTGGTGAATGGTTCAGTCGTCTTCGTTATTTACAAAGGCACATGAGAATACATACTGGTGACAAACCTCACGGCTGTGATGTATAAAGGGTTTAGTCAGCTTCGTTATTTACAAATTCACAAGAGAACACATACAGGTGATAAACCTCATGACTGTGATGTATGTGGTAAACGGTTCAGTCGGCTAGGTAGTTTAAAAGACACATTAGAACACATACATGTGATAAACGGCATGACTGTGATGTATGTGGTAAAGGGTTTAGTCACCTTTGTAGTTTACAGAGACACATGAGAATACATACCGGTGAAAATTATCATGACTGTGATTTAGGAGCTACCATTTGATTTTTATGGGGGCTAGGATGAAAAATTTTGTCCTGCATTTTTTTTTAGTTGTAATCTCTGTCCTGCCATTTTATTTTCACTCTATTCGGTTCTGCTTTTTAAAGTTTATCCTGACTTTTTTACCTAAATTGTCATCCTGACTTTTTTTTTGCAAGTGTCTCATCCTGCCTTTTTTTTCTCAAAACACCTGTCCTGCCTATTTTTTCAAATTTCGTCCTAGCCCCCATAAAAATCAAATGGTAGCTCCCTTATGTGGCAACAATATAGTCAGCATGGTAGTTTACAAAGTCACATGAGAACACATACAGTGGATAAACCTCATGACTGTAATGTATGTGGTAAAGGTTTTAGTTGCCTTGGTAATTTACAAAGTCACATGAGAATACATACAGGCGATAAACCTCATAACTGTGATGTATGTGGTAAAGGGTTTAGTCAGCATGCTACTTTACAGAGACACATGAAAACACATACAGGTGATAAACCCCATGACTGTGATTTATGTGGTAAAGCGTTTAGTCTGCTTGCTACTTTACAGAGACACATGACAATACATACAGGTGATAAACCCCATGAATGTGATGTATGTGGTAAAGGGTTTAGTCAGCATGGTAATTTACAGAGACACATAAGAACTCATACAGGTGCCAAAAATCTGATAACAGTGCCTGATGACAAACATGGCTCACATGGCTAGAAATAAAACAATAAGGTGTAAACATACATTTTTTTATTATTATCTTGAAAATGTATATGAAGGCGAAGAATTGTTCAAAATGAAGAGATCTACCAGTACATTATGTCTAGTGATATTACTGTCAGACGACCTCTTATAGGAATTATTGCCCTTAAACGACGATTTTTACTTTTCAGTCGACACCTTTTGGTAGTTGTTGCACCTTTAAAAACTTTATTTTCGATTGTTTTGCCATTTTGTCTATAATCTTAAAACTGTTATAGACATAGATATATAAACTTTAATAAAAGGGATAGGTGTTTAACAGGATAAGATCTACAAATACGTCAACATGCCTGAAATAGAGTTATTCCTTTGATAATTAATTTTACTAAAAAATAAGTGGCTATTGTTGAAGCGGTGCATGCTTGTAAATTTAGGGACTCTAGTAGTGCTAAAAATATTTGAAGAAGGGACTAAATATAACAGAGAAACATACATGACATAATTGCGACAAACATCATCAGTCAGGGGACTTACTGAAATAATCACTTATTTAAGTAGCAAATTCGAAATTTTGTCACAAATTGTGATTTTGTAGTTTTACCAAAATTTTAAACACATTGGTTTAGATAATATCTTATCATTAGCAGATTAGTAAAATTGAAAAAATGAACTTTTGCTTCTTTTATGTAGCAAAGATTATGCCTTTGATGCAACCATTTAGCTGTAAATTCTATTTTGTACTGAAAAATTGCTATAGTTTTAATAAAGCTTATTTAGCAGATTAGTAAAATTGAACTTTTGCTTTTGTAGCAAAGATTATGCCTTTGATGCAACCATTTAGCTGTAAATTCTATTTTGTTGAAAAATGCTATATAATAAAGGCTTTTCATAATGAACAGATTTTTCCCAGCAGGAGTATTTTTCCTGTAAAATTCAAGGTTTCATTTACAGATTATGTAATAAAATTTTACTGTTCGCGATCAAAATTTCACTGTTCGGGAGTGTTGAAATTAGTGGGGTTATTTAAATAATAATACTTAAAGAAGTGATTTTGGAAGAAAATAGAGGTATGATACTTAAACAAGTGATTTTTCATATCATTATCCCAGATTCAGTACAAGGATCACCTGACATGACTGGTCATCCAATCAACACAGATGTTGGTTCTGATAATTTTAGCAACATAATTAGTCCATGGATCATTAGTATTGTATATTTAAAGTACAATAAAATTAAATCACTTAGTCTAGTGATTTATTTGTACTACTTAAATAGGTGATTATTAAAGAAAGACAACTCTTACTTCCAACCTTTGTGAACATATAATGTTACTTGAATCAGTGATTGAGAAAATCACTCATTTAAGTAAGTCCCTGACTGATCATAAATATGATGTGCATGTACATGTATGTGCTTAAAGTTGTGATGGAAGACATGTACTTTAAAAGAGACACAGTTACACATGAGAACACATATACTGGAAATAATTATAAGACCTTATGAATGTGTTGTATTTCGTATGTGATTCTATAATAATGGAAACTGGCAGGTACATGAAAACATATGCCGTGAGGTTTAAATCATGGGCTAAACATTATTTAAAATGATGACCCATACACATAGAAAAAAAGTACTAGAGATTCTCTTCGAAATTGGATGTACAAGTAGACGTTTTTTTTAAAGAATCTCACCTTAAGGAAACACTCTGGTGTTTAACCGTTATATACTAGTATACAGATATGTTATTTGGGAAAGGCTTTCAAATTGGTTATGTATAGAGTCATATAACAACACTTCAATGTTATATACTAGTGTATGAAAATTCAAATAATTATATGTTATTTCTTTGATTAATTTGATCCTTTCAAGTCCATGCTGTCATGCATTTTATCAATAATAAAATCATATATATATTCAAATAACAAAATCATGTTAGTGTGTTTAATCATGATACTTGACGAGATACCTTAAGTTTTGTTGATATGTTTAATCATCAAACGTGGCAAGAAACAAATACCTTAAGTTGTGTTGATGTGTTTAAGCATAATACTTGACGAGATACCTTAAGTTGTGATGATGTGTTTGATTATGACACTCGATGAGATACCTTAAGCTGTGTTGATATGTTAAATCATGATACTTGACAAGGTACCTTGAGTTGTGTTTATATGTTTTATTCTGACACTTGACAAGATACCGTAAGTTGTGTTGATGTGTTTAATCATGACACTTGACGAGATATCTTAAGTTATGCATTGATCCGTTCTAGAACTGATTCAACTACAATTTAAAAACGGGAAGATAACTTCCAATACAAAATGTTCACATTGCAAATTCCAATTACATTGTAATAGCAATCTTTGCCATCAAGGCTCAGTGGCGGATCCAGAAATAATCATAAGTGGGGCCCACTGACTGCCTAAGAGGGGCCCGCTCCGGTCATGCTTCAGTGATTCCCTATATAATCAACCAATTTTTTCCCAAAAGGGGAGCCGGGCCTCCTGGTCCCGCCCTCTAAATCCGCCTCTGAGGCTCACAAGCACTTCGATTACGAATGGTTGACTGATTGAATTTTGAGTTTAACGCCACTTTCGTTACTCGTGGCTATATCGTGGCGGCCAAGATTTATTGGTGGAGGAAGACAGAGTACCCAGAGAGAACCACAAACATTTGGCGGGAAAACTGGTTATCATAATAAAAATGAAAGGATATGGGGTGTCTATGATATCCATGACACACAATCAGTATGAACACAGTTAAAGACATAAAAAGAAAGGAACAGCGCTTTTATTGATGTTCTTCAACTCAAAGTTACAGTGAGGCCATAAACATATTACAAGTCAATAATCCGGCGATGTTTTTGAGCTTATTTTTACAAATTTGTGACAAACTGACTGCCTATGAAATGTTTTGAAATATGCTTTTATTATGTTTTTGTCTAAATCGTCGATACCCTTTAGGGATTACTTCAAAAGTTCTATGTAAGAAATAAAAAAACTTAATTTACATAGATTTTTCCTAGACTCAGTGTCATCACTTTGTTACATAAGGGATCTACCATTTCATTTAAAGGGGAGTGTACTATCATGAAGGGTGTTTCCTTACTTGTTTGTATAGTTGCTGAATGTCCAGTGGCAAATAGTTTACGCATGTTCAGGACGAGAACAAATTACATTATGAAAACACATACAACAGGAAAGTCCAGTAATAGGGTCGACCATGATGGAAATTTGGACTTCCAATGGAACATCAGGGTAAATTGGATATGCACGGAAATTTAGACAATAAGGGTTCCTAATGTGCAGAGAGCCTTGCACTCTCTTTACATCCTACTTTGTCAATGGTTTTACTGACGATCGGAAGAAGACTAACAGTGATCATATTTATATTCCCTAGGCACCCTTGGGGTTCCTTAACATGAATATAGATTAACTGGTATAGACATATCATATTTTTATTCCCTGGTCACCCTTGGGGTTCCTTAACATGAATATAGATTAACTGGTATAGACATATCATATTTATATTCCCTAGTTACCCTTGTGGTTCCTTAACATGAATATAGATTAACTGGTATAGACATATGCGACAAAACAGATATAAGAAGATGTGGTATGAGTGCCAATGAGACAACTCTCCATCCAAGTCACAATTTGTAAAAGTAAACCATTATAGGTCAAAGTACGGACTTCAACACGGAGCCTTGGCTCACACCGGACAGCGAACTATAAAGGGTCATGAAAATGACTAGAGTAAATCCATTCAAACGGGAAAACAATCGGTCTAATCTGTATTAAAAAAAAACGAGAAACGAGAAACACTTATGAACCACATCAACAAACGACAACTACTGAACATCATGTTCCTGGCTTAGGACAGGTGCAAATAAATGCAGCGGGTTTAAACGTTTTTATAGGTACCAACCTTTATCCTTACCTGAAACAATAGTGTAACATCACAACATAGGAAGACACATATTCCCCATTTCCATTCTCAATTTTACATTATAAAATATCAATTAAAATGGCTAACTCAGTCAAAGGACAAATTTACACAATTGAACATACACTGCGGAAAATAAATTAGAATGTTTTAAAAAGCATTTTAGCATGCATCTGTTAAGCATGTAATATCTTGAAGAGTGTTTCTTTAACAAGGATTGATTAATTGGTTTGTATAGTTGTCCAGTGGCAAAAAGTTTACGCATGTTCAGGACGAAAACAAATTACATTGTAACAGTACACAATGGGAAGTCCAGTAATATGTATACATTTGGGCTATTTTTCTCCTTTCTTTATATTTTACCACCCAATTATTTCCTTTTCTTAAATTGTTTTTGGCGCATTTTTTCTTTATTTTTTTAAGCTATTTATTCTACACTGTTTGCCCAGTATTTTCTGTTCTGCAAACCCCATCCAGACCCCCTCTATACATGATTAGGATCGAACTTTTAGGGACCTGTCATTATGTATCTCCAGGGGAGCCGGCAAAATGTAAATTTGAATTGTTAAAATATGATTGACCCCCCCTTTTCAAAATGTGTTAAAAAATTTAACCCCCCTCTTTTAACTACGTAAAAACTTTTGACCCCCTCTCTTTTCTGATTATAATTGAACTGTTTCAAATGATTCAATTATCATATGCTGCTAATATTCCTAGTAAGGTATTTTAATACACATACACAGGGAATGCATTGAGGACAACATCCGATAGAAGGATACCCTGATGTAACTTCACAGTCTTTAACCAGCCAAGTCCCCATTGTTTGAAGAAATAGAGTCAAGAATTTTTGCCATAAATACAAATGCAATGTACTATAATATCAACAATTAGTTTATATTAAAATATTATTAGAAAACAATAAAACCATAATAATCTCAAATCAGCATTTTGATTACTTCATATTTCAAATCACACATTTTTATTTTTTTATTGAAAATACCTTTTAATATAATAAAATTGCTCTATATAATTGATCTATATCAAAAAAAAAAAAAAAAATCACGAGACAGTTTATCATATATGTGAAGTGCAAATCTTATAAAGTTAAACAAAATATTCATTTATAGTGAAGATCCCAACACCAAAGTTTGTTTTTCCAAAACAATTAAATGAATACAGTATCTTAGAATAGACTAAAGGTATTTTCAAAATGTCAAAATTTCCAATATATTTTATATAAAATCAGATTTTAAAAGTGGCATATTTAATTTTAATTAGCTCGGTATTCATCCAATGATATGCCTTTTATAAAAACAAACATTTTCCTTCAGTATAACTGTTATAGCTTTTATTTGTATATACAGTGTCTCGTAAGTCTTTATAGGCTGGGTATTGATCCTTTTAGCTCACCTGGCCCAAAGGGCCAAGTGAGCTTTCTCATCACTTGGCGTCCGTCGTCCGTCGTCCGTCGTCGTCCGTCGTCGTCCGTCGTCGTTAACTTTACAAAATCTTCTCCTCTGAAACTACTGGGCCAAATTTAACCAAACTTGGTCACAATCATCATTGGGGTATCTAGTTTAAAATTGTGTCCGGTGACCTGCCAAACCAACCAAGATGGCCGCCATGGCTAAAAATAGAACATAGGGTAAAATGTATATTTTGGCTTATAACTCTGAAACCAAAGCATTTAGAGCAAATCTGACATGGGGTAAAATTGTTTATTAGGTCAAGATCTATCTGCCCTGAAATTTTCAGATGAATCGGAGAACCTGTTGTTGGGTTGCTGCCACTAAATTGGTAATTTTAAGAAAATTTTTAAGCTTTTGGTTATTATCTTGAATATTATTATAGATAGAGATAAACTGTAAACAGCAATAATGTTCAGCAAAGTAAGATCTACAAATAAGTCAACTTGACCAAAATGGTCAGTTGACCCTTAAGGAGTTATTGCCTTTATAGTCAATTTTAACCATTTTTGTAAATTTTGTAATCTTTTACAAAATCTTCTCCTCTGAAACTACTGGGCCAAATTTAACCAAACTTGGCCACAATCATCATTGGGGTATCTAGTTTAAAAATTGTGTCCGGTGACCTGCCAAACCAACCAAGATGGCCGCCATGGCTAAAAATAGAACATAGGGGTAAAATGTATATTTTGGCTTATAACTCTGAAACCAAAGCATTTAGAGCAAATCTGACATGGGTAAAATTGTTTATCAGGTCAAGATCTATCTGCCCTGAAATTTTCAGATGAATCGGAGAACCTGTTGTTGGGTTGCTGCCACTAAATTGGTAATTTTAAGAAAATTTTGAAGCTTTTGGTTATTGTCTTGAATATTATTATAGATAGAGATAAACTGTAAACAGCAATAATGTTCAGCAAAGTAAGATCTACAAATAAGTCAACTTGACCAAAATGGTCAGTTGACCCCTTAAGGAGTTATTGCCCTTTATAGTCAATTTTAACCATTTTTGTAAATTTTGTAATCTTTACAAAATCTTCTCCTCTGAAACTACTTAGACAAAATTAACCAAACTTGTCCACAATCATCATTAGGGTATCTAGTTTAAAAATGTGTCCGATGACCCCGATGAACCAAGATGGCCGACATGGTTAAAAATAGTACATAGGGTAAAATGCAGTTTTGGCTCATATCTCTGAAACCAAAGCATTTAGAGCAAATCTGACGAGGATAAAATTGTTCATTAGGTCAAGATCTATCTGCCCTTAAATTTTCAGACCCTGAAGGAGTTATTGCCCTTTATAGTCATTTTTACAATTTTAATAAATTTTGTAAATTTTGTAAATTTTACAAAATATTTTCCACTGTAACTACTGGGCCAAGTTCATTATAGATAGAGATAATTGGAAGCATCAAGAATGTTCAGTAAAGTAAGATCTACAAACACATCACCATCACCAAAACACAATTTTGTCATGAATCCATCTGTGTCCTTTGTTTAAAATGCACATAGACCAAGGTGAGCGACACAGGCTCTTTAGAGCCTCTAGTTTTATGATGTTATGTATTTTAATGTAGATCAATATGTGATACTTTAATAAACTATTATTTATCTTTATCTTATCTTATTTATCTATGCACCATCTCATCAAACTCAAAACTAATTGGAGTTTAAGTTGGTTACTAGTATTTAATTATGATTTTGTCATTTACAGTTTTAAAGAGTAAAAAAAGAACTTTGTTTGATATCTGAGCATTACTTTTATTGTATTCATACAGAATGTCAGGATGTCTTTTTCTATAATTTCAATAATTTCTTAAATATATATATATATATATATATGATTCATTTCCACATTGTCGCTCTCCACTCTGACAGAAGACGGAGGGTCTTCAACAATGAACAAATCATTCATATATTTATTTATATTGGAAATCTATATGAGGCATATTTAAGATATGAAATAAAAATAAGAAGAAAATGCTTTGAAAATGTCTTTTATATAGAATATTTTTTGTACACGTAAAACAACAGTTTGTAAAATATATGTGTTCATCTTGAAAAATAAAAATGGTGTCACCTTCAAAAAAGCAAAGTCTACTTTTGCTGTGGTGAAGCCAGGATTATGAAACCAATTTTATAGTCTCTATTCCTATTTTCTTAGTCCTATAACATCATGGCTAAGAAAAAAATAAAAAAGTGACTAAATTTGCACATTTTTTGGTAGTATTCATTAGTCACTTGACAATAAAATTAGTCAAAGAGTAAAGTGACTAGCTCTAGCTAGATCACTAATAGTGACAGTTTGATATTTGTGAAAGAGTCAAACTAGGAGACAAGTTAGCTCTGAAGGGTCCAAACAACTATACATGTATGGTCATGGTATATGGCGATCAATGAATCTATGGCCAATAAAATCATGACCCCTACTTGATCAACCTGAAAAGAATGACCCCTCTATCAGATTCAATTTTTTCATGACCCCCCTACTTTTTGCCGCCCCCTTTCCCCTTGGAGATAAAATGACCGGTCCCTAATATGTATTTCATTAACCCTAAAATCAATGTAGGATAGCACAACTTATAGCCAGTTTGACCTCATCCCTAACTATGTAAATAACATAAATTTAACCATCTTTTGATCTATTGTCCCTTAACAACTGATGTCTTGTGCGTCTGGCTATTAAGCTAACTGATTTTTAAGGTTTTGATCTATTGTCCATTAACAACTGATGTCTTGTGCGTCTGGCTATTAAGCTAACTGATTTTTATACGACCGCAAAAATTTTTGTGGTCGTATATTGGTATAACGTTGGCGTCGTCGTCGTCGTCGTCGTCGTCGTCGTCGTCCGAAGACGCATTGGTTTCGCACTCTAACTTTAGTTTAAGTGAATGGATCTCTATGAAATTTTACCATAAGGTTCAATATCACAAAAGGAAGGTTGGGATTGATTTTGGGGTTATGGTACCAATAGTTAAGGAATTAGGGGCCAAAAGGGGCCAAAATAAGCATTTTGTAACTTCCAGACATAACTTGTGTGTTAGTGTATGGATCTCTCTGACATTGTACCACAAGGTTCCATATCACAAAGGGAATGCTGGGATTGATTTTGGGGTAATTGCCTCAAAATTTGAGGAATTAGGGGCCAAAAAAGGGGCAAAAAACAAGCATTTTTCTAGTTTCATGACAATAACTTGTGTGTAAGTGTATGGATCTTTCTGAAATTGTACTACAAGGTTCCATATCACAAAGGAAAGCTGGAATTGAGTTTGGGGGTAATTGCCTGAAACGTTTAGGAATTAGGGGCCAAAAAGGGGCCAAAAATAAGCATTTTTCTAGTTTCCAGACAATAACTTGTGTTCAAGTGTATGGATCTCTCTGAAATTGTACTGCAAGGTACCATACCTCAAAGGGAAGGCTTGGATTGAGTTTGGGGGTGATGAATCATAAGGGGGTTCAAAAATTTGGGGGGTTTTTTTTTTCCTTTTTTTTTCTTTAAAATTTTCCATTTTAAGTTGGTTATTTCTGATTTATATTTAAAAGCAAATAATAATGATATGGCAGGAGATACACACCTAACAGGATGTGTAAATTATTATATAATAAGTATTGTGCAATAGCAAGAAATTTTTAATTGCACAGTATTGCGCAATAGCAAGAAATCTTCAATTGCACAGTATTGCGCAATAGCAAGAAATATCCAATAGCACAATATTGTGCAAAAGCAAGAAATTGTCAATTGTACAGTATTGCACAATAGCAAGAAATATTCAATTGCACAGTATTGCGCAATTGCAAGAAATATTCAATTGCACAGTATTGTGCAAAAGAAGATACTTTGTATAAATTGCTTATTTCTTAACCAATTTCAATGGGGTTTTATTCTTGAACTCTTGGGGTTCTTTAATATGCTGAATCTAATCATGTATTAAGTTTTTGGATTTTGGGCCCCGTTTTAAATTGGTCCACATTGAGGTCCAAAGGGTCCAAAATTAAACTTTGTTTGATTTCATCAAAAATTGAATTATTGGGGTTCTTTGATATGCCGAATCTAACGGTGTATTTAGATTCTTAATTTTTGGTCCCGTTTTCAAATTGGTCTACATTAAAGTCCAAAGGGTCCAAAATTAAACTTAGTTTGATTTTAACAAAAATTGAATTCTTAGGGTTCTTTGATATGCTGAATCTAAACATGTATTTAGATTTTTGATTATGGGCCCAGTTTTCAAGTTGGTCCAAATCAGTCCAAAATTAAACTTTGTTTGATTTCAACAAAAATTGAATATATGGGGTTCTTTGATATGCTGAATCTAACCATGTATTTAGATTTTTGATTTTTGGGCCCCGTTATCAATTTTTTCCACATTGAGGTCAAAAGGGTCCAAAATTAAACTTTGTTTGATTTCATCAAAAATTGAATTATTGGGGTTCTTTGATATGTCGAATCTAACCGTGTATTTAGATTCTTAATTTTTGGTCCCGTTTTCAAATTGGTCTACATTAAGGTCCAAAGGGTCCAAAATTAAACTTAGTTTGATTTTAACAAAAATTGAATTCTTAGGGTTCTTTGATATGCTGAATCTAAACATGTATTTAGATTTTTGATTATGGGCCCAGTTTTCAAGTTGGTCCAAATCGGGGTCCAAAATTAAACTTTGTTTGATTTCAACAAAAATTGAATAAATGGGGTTCTTTGATATGCTGAATCTAACCATGTATTTAGATTTTTGATTTTTGGGCCCCGTTATCAACTTTGTCCACATTGAGGTCAAAAGGGTCCAAAATTAAACTTTGTTTGATTTCATCAAAAATTGAACTCTTGGGGTTCTTTGATATGCTGAATCTAACCATGTATTTAGATTTTGGATATTGGACCATAATAGGTGAATGTCCAATTTAAATTTTTAAGTTCTTAGACCACAATCATTCTGTGTCAGAAACCTATACTGTGTCAAATATTTAATCACAATCCAAATTCAGTGCTGTATCAAGCTTGAATGTTGTGTCCATACTTGCCCCAACTATTCAGGGTTCGACCTCTGCGGTCGTATCAAGCTGCGCCCTGCGGAGCATTTTATTTTAATGTTATTTTGGGGTATTTTTCTTTATTTCTATATATAAACAAATTGTAGGCCAAGATTGTTAAAGGTCGAGTTTGTATAGGCCGAATGAATTATAATGATGATTTAGCTGTATTCAGAGTCGGCATAGTATACAAATAAGGACATATATATGACATAAGCTATAATGATCTTTTAACCGACATAATTGAACGAGCAGTGCTAATATGTTCTGTTCTGTACAGGTATGTACATGTACCTCCGTTTTTACTTCGAAGCACTCAACTTTACAATCCTTATCGGATGAGCAAATAATGTTTACTGATCGAAAAGTCCGATATCTTTACACAATAGCAATGACACAATGTTTTATGTTCATTATTAACAGAGAAACTATGTAGGAGTGCACCTATACAAAACGGTGATTCGTATCCATTGAGGAGGTGTTCCATAATTGGAAGGGGAAATATATATGGAAGAAGATAACGTTGGTCTCTTTCCCTCGACTTATATTCTCCCTTCAAAAAACAAAGTAAGTTTTATATAATGAGAAAATGTTCTTTACAAACTGGAGTGAGCAATATATGAATAGACTTATACTGTTTATAACGTGAAAACTATGAAGAAGCTGTTATCTGCTTGTCCAGACTGAAATTTGTCATTTAAGACGGTAAATAACATGGTGAATTGTTGTGTTATCATGGTAATAACTAGTCCAAATAATTCGTAAGGCGTCCCAGAAAGAAATTAAAAAAGCTTGCCAGACGTCATAATTATTTGGACTAGGTTATAACTTTTGAACCGCTTAAATTTTGGCACCAATGAATTTCTTTTTTTCTTGTGCTCTTTCATAATAACATGAATAATGTAATTTTATGCACTTTCTCTATACTTCATATTTTGGCTGACCTCCTTAGTTGATATATGATTGCCAAATATTATGAGACAAATATCCTCCAAAGTTCAAATTAAGTTTCAAGATGCATCCTGTAAGAAATAAAGGCAACCACATGAACTTCAACAATGAGACAAACCCATATCTCCAGCTGTAAAAGGCCCCGAAATCAAACATTGACATAAACCGTTCAATTGAGAAAATTAATGTCCTGATTTTAGTAAAACATGGTAAAAACAATAAATGAAAAACATACATGTATATGATATACATGATATACAGCAACTAATGACAACTATCAAATCACAGGTTCCTGACATTGGACAGGAACACGCAGAAACTTCATTGAACTTGCGGCTGTATGGTTAAACATATTTGCATGCACCAAACTCTTCCCGATAATTATCTTCCCTAGTACTGTATTGTATAATGAAAAATTAACAAATCAAATCAAATCAAATATTTTATTGTCGTATAAACTTTACAGTTTGTGACCAACATGTATTAACACAATAAACATATCAGTCAAGGGTGTAACTTGAATAAGTTATTAGAGAAAAATAACATACATGTGTTATTACGGATACTTTCTCTTAATCTGTAGTAACATATGTTTGTTATCAGTTAAATGTACCTTAAAATTTTTATTTTCAGTGGGCACTTGGGAATTCTTGAAACTTGCAGTAACTTAATACATAACCTTGAAAACTAATTTTCCAATTCAATTAATACATTTTGATCAACCATGGTAAATCAATGAGACAAGGCTTCTAAGTGATAACTTAGCTGTAATAACAAGGCTTAGTTATTACAGGCATTTAACTTATTACATGAGACACTTGGGAATGACTTGAAGCTTGCAGAACCTCATTACATGCTCTTATCATTATTCATTACAATAAATTAAAATACATTGTGATATATGTAGGAGAAAAGGCTTTGAAGAGATGTAGAGAAGCTGTAATAACACCCTTTAGTTATTACAGGCATATTTTTCTGTAATAACATGGGTGTGTTATGCATGATTGGCAAACTATGGGCTGTTATATCTTTCTAAAGTTGAAATTACATAAAGACAATTATAATATCATTAGAACTAGTACACAGTTTAACAAAATAAAGGATGTATAATGCCCTTTGAAACATGTAACATACATATCTATCAAATATTATAATAACTACCAAAACTGAAAAGACACAAAAACACAGAGCAGAGATATCTGATAAGAAAGTGAGATATATACATGGCAACCATTTTACTTTGTATTGAATTTCAAGATATCTCGTATAATATATAAGATATTTCTCATTTAGTATATTAGATATCTTATACATGTTATATATTATATGAGATATCTTATATCATCTAAGATGAAGATGTCATATACAGTATTGAAGTAGAACTGCCCTAAGTTAACATGTTGATATATATATGCATAATATGTTGTAATACATTAAAACGGTGTATACAACATAGATATTTTATAGGTAATTTACTAGGGAGGTTTAAAATGATTTAAAATTGAAGGTTTTAGTCCTAACTTTATTTTGTTTCTTACAGAGATAAACCTTATTACTAGGATGAATGTGGTAGAGGATTTAGTCACAATCAATGGTACCCTACACAGCCATGTGGGAACAGAAGCTGGTAATAAACTGCATGAAAGGGATGTTTGTGCTAGAACAAATAGTCATGGTGGAGACTTAAAGAGACACATGAGAACAAATAGTCGTGGTAGAGACTTAAAGAGACACATGAGAACAGAAACTGCTGAAAACGTCATAAATGTGATATGTGTGCTAGAGAATTTACTACAGGTAGTAACCTTAAGGTACACATGAGAGCACATACTGGAGAAAACCTTATGACTGTGATGTATGTAGTAAAGGGTTTCGTCATCTTGGTAGTTTACAGGTTCACATGAGAACACATACAGGGATAAACCTCATAACTGTGATGTATGTGGTAAACGGTTTAGTCATCTTGGTAGTTTACAGATTCACATGAGAACACATACAGGGATAAACCTCATGACTGTGATGTATGTGGTAAAGGGTTTCGTCATCTTGGTAGTTTACAGATTCACATGAGAACACATACAGGGATAAACCTCATAACTGTGATGTATGTGGTAAAGGGTTTCGTCATCTTGGTAGTTTACAGATTCACATGAGAACACATACAGGGATAAACCTCATAACTGTGATGTGTGTGGTAAACGGTTTAGTCAGCTTGGTAATTTACAGATTCACATGAGAACACATACAGGTGATAAACCTCATGACTGTGATGTATGTGGTAAAGGGTTTAGTCATCTTGGTAATTTACAGATTCACATGAGAACACATACAGGTGATAAACCTCATAACTGTGATGTATGTGGTAAACGGTTTAGTCAGCTTGGTAGTTTAAAGAGACACATGAGAACACATACAGGTGATAAACCTCATGACTGTGATGTATGTGGTAAACGGTTTAGTCAGCTTGGTAGTTTAAAGAGACACATTATAACACATACAGGTGATAAACGTCATGACTGTGATCTGTGTGGTATACGGTTTAGTCAGCTTGGTTATTTACAACATCTGATACACAAATTTAATAATACTTTTAGATATTTGGATGATATTTTGGCTCTCAATAATGACGACTTCAGTATGTATACTAAAGAAATTTATCCTGTTGAACTTACTTTAAATAAAGCTAATACTAACAATGACCACTGCCCTTTCCTCGATCTTGATATCTATATCATTAACGGAAAGCTTAATACTAAAATATATGATAAAAGAGATGATTTTCATTTCCTATCGTTAATTATCCATTTTAGATGGTGACGTTCCTTGTCACCATCTTACGGTGTTTATATATCTCAACTTGTACGATTCGCTCGTGTATGTAACAATGTTTTAGATTTTAACGAGAGAAATTTATGTATTACTGAAAAATTATTACACCAGGGTTTTCGATACCACAAACTAGTCAAAACATTTACTAAATTTTATCATCGGTAACCGTATAAGGACATCATTCGTAAATATAGCTCAACATGCAGACTTCTTATACATTCAGGTATTTCACATCCAATTTTTATGGAAATATTCTTTATAAAGCACAAAATGTCAGTATTCACCTAAGAAGCTAACTCAGGGTTCAAATTAGCGGTGGTCCGAGGTCCGCGACCTTCCACTTTGAATCGGACTTTCGTTTTGGTTACTAGCTACGCCCGACGGACCTTCGATTTGAAAGAAAAAAAACTTTGTCGACCTTTTAACCATCAGTATGGTCATTCAAAGCCATATTACTATTGACATCGTATACCCCTCCACGGATTTTTCTAGCATTCCACAGGGTCCTGTATTCGAATTCGGACCCATTCCCAATGGCAAATTATACCCTACATTTTCCCAATTTTGGGACCAAAATTTCAAACGATCTCAAAATTTTGTTTCATCTTTATTATTCATGACAGCGATGTTCATTTTGTTCAACCGCTAGCTTTATACGGAAAATCGCCAACAAGTAATGTGTAAATCCGAGTTAAATCGTATCTGACTGACAAATACAACGTTGGAAAACAATGGATGCCATAAACCGGAAATGAGGTCAATTACAATACCGGCTCAGATTCCGGGAGCGGATTAGGGTAATTCCGGGTTTGCCGATCAAATACAATAAAAAATAAATAATAATTCCAGGCAGGTGACAAAATACATCTATGATGATGTAATATAAACACTAGAGTTGAAAACCAAAAGAAGTATGGAAAAGAAAGAAAAGCAGGAAATATTTTATACAGAGACTCAAACTTATTTTTAGTTCACAAATTTTCATGTCAAAATCCAATAAAATGTGACAGTAATTTTCTTTATCATCAATAACTGTTGATATTAAATGTGTTTTCATAGTGTAAACGTATTACTACAATTCAAGAGGTAATTTCTTCTCAATTTTGAAGGTCTAGTAAAATCTGGAAGTTTCTTACTTTATTTTCACAAAGGAACTAATATAATAGTGCAGCTAGACATGATACACTTAAACAGCTTTGAATTTGAACTGTTACTTTAATTGTATACTCGGGTATGAATTGAACAATATAAAAAAAGAGATACATATAGCCCTTTATATTATAGTAAAAACCAAACATTGTAGCGCCTTGAGTTAGCAGTTCTCTTCCAAATCTCACCACTTCTCCCTATCAGTTTCAAAAAGAGAAGTCACTTCTCCCTATGATTCTGAAGTAGTGTGAGCCCTGAGATAATGGTATAATTAGTAATTAATTATCAATCGTTGAGACAACACACCCACCCACAGTGACACCCTCCCCAATACAAAAAAAAAGATTATTTGAATTCATAATATACAAGACAATTACATTTATTATTAAACATGTTATACAACAGTGGCATTGACAATGAAACAAGCGCACCTAACACCAAAAACACATTAATTTTATATCTTACTGAGTTATGAAATATTTCAAGTAAAAGTAGGACCTGGAATTTAGGTTGTGGACCTTTCAGTTTGGAGTGTCAAAGGTCCTGGACCTTCCAGTACAAATGTTAATTTGAACCCCTGCTAACTAAACCTTTAAATAGACTTATTAAGAAGGGATATAGTTACGATACTGTTGTCAGGTCATTAAAGATTGCATATTTTGGCGTTAATATTGATTCACTTATAGGGTCTTTACATCGGAACTCAACACATTTATTTAAAACCAGTTGTTGGCATGACACGGGTTATGTTCTTCTCATATATGTTATGATGGTATGATACTAAACCCTAACGGGAAGGATTGTGCCTGATATTCATATGATGAAGACATAATCTTTCAATCAGTTTAATTGAAGTCTGGAGCTGGCATGTCAGTTAACTGCTAGTAGTCTGTTGTTATTTATGTATTATTGTCATTTTGTTTATTTTCTTTGGTTACATCTTCTGACATCAGACTCGGACTTCTCTTGAACTGAATTTTAATGTGCGTATTGTTATGCGTTTACTTTTTACATTGGCTAGAGGTATAGGGAGGTTGAGATCTCATAAACATGTTTAACCCCCGCATTTTGCGCCTGTCCCAAGTCAGGAGCCTCTAGCCTTTGTTAGTCTTGTATTATTTTTAATTTTAGTTTCTTGTATACAATTTGAGTTTAGTATGGCGTTCATTATCATTGAACTAGTATATATATTTGTTTAGGGCCAGCTGAAGGACGCCTCCGGGTGCGGGAATTTCTCGCTGCATTGAAGACCTGTTGGTGACCTTCTGCTGTTGTCTGTTCTATGGTCGGGTTGTTGTCTCTTTGACACATTCCCATTTCCATTCTCAATTTTAAATTCACATGAGAACACATACAGGTTATAAACCGTATGACTGTGATGTATGTGGTAAAGGGTTTAGTCACCTTGGTAGTTTACAGAGACACATGAGAATAAATACCTTCGACAAACCTCATAACTATGACATGTATGATGTAAGTGGTAAAAAATTTCGTCAAATTTAAGAATTCATGTGAGAATACATTCAGGTGATAAACCTCATACAGATCTGTAATAAACCGTATGACTGTGATGTATGTGGTAAGGGTTTGGTAATCTTAGTAATTAACATAGACACATTAGAACACATACAGGTGATAAATGTCACATCTTTATTGCGTGGAAAAGGGTTTAGTCAGGATTATAGTTTGCAGAGACATATGAGAATACATACAGGGATAAACCTCATGACTGTGATGTATGTGGTAAAGGGTTTGTTCAGCTTATTAGTTTCCAGAAACACATGCCATGATGAGAATGCATACAGGCGATAAACCTCATGACTGGTAAAGGGTTTAGGCAGCTTGTTAGCTTACAAAGACACATGAGAACACACACAAGTGCTTAAAGTCATGAATGGGTTTAGGTAGCATATAAAAAGAAGATGTGGTATGATTGCCAATGAGACAACTGTCCACAAGAGACCAAATGACACAGAAATTAACAACTATAGGTCACCGTACGGCCTTCAACAATGAGCAAAGCCCATACCGCATAGTCAGCTATAAAAGGCCCCGAAATGACAATGTAAAAGAATTCAAACGAGAAAACTAACGGCCTCATTTATGTACAAAAATGAACGAAAAACAAATATGTAACACATAAACAAACGACAACCACTGAATTACAGGCTCCTGACTTGGGACAGGCACATACATACATAATGTGGCGGGGTTAAACATGTTAGGGATCCATATTTTACAAAGACACATGATAGCACATACTTGTGATAAACTCCGTGAATGTTATATTATCATGTGGTAAAATATTTGTTGGGAGTAGTGACTTAAAGAGACACATGAGAACACTTACTGGTAGAAAACCTTAAAAATGTGATGTATGGGGTAAAGGGTTGAGTGAAAGTGGTAATTTAGATAGACACACGAGAACATAGTAATAGATGCAATCAATTGACTTTTTGTGCCAAATAATTATTTGAAGAAATGACTAAGTTACAGAGGACACATACTTATGACGAACAGCATAGATCATGTACATGTGATGTAAGGTGCTTTAGACTTGTTTTTAGAAGAAACGTTTTAAACATTTGTTAAAGAGACACATTAAAGATCATCTAAACACAAACTTGAAATAACTAAAAAACTTATAAATGTATTGTATTAAGTAGTGGTTATAATAAAATGTAAACTAACAGACAAATGAGAACATATAGTATTACAAGGTTCTGGATTAGGGGTGGGGTTATAATATAATGTAAACTAACAGACAAATGAGAACATATAGTATTACAAGGGGTTTGGTCATAATATAATGTAAACTAACAGACCATATAGTATTCATTTCTGTATTCATTAACAAAGGGGTGGGGTTATTTATGTAAACTAACAGACAAATGAGAACATATAGTTTACAATGTTCTACTTCATATAGTATTACTCTGTTTGTCCATCATTCTGTATTCTTAATATTTTAGCACCTCATATTATTCTGGATTGGTAGGGGTGGGGTTATAATATAATGTTAACAGACAAATGAGAACATATAGTATTACAAGGTTCTGGATTGGGGTGGGGTGGGGTTTGGTGTTCCTTCATTTCTGTATTCTTTAATTTTAGGGCCATTTTCTCTATTCTTTACTCTGTTTGTTCATTCTATTCTTTGCCCATTATTCTTTGCCCAATATCTTTTGGCCAACGAGACAACTATCCACCAGAATTCAAATGATAAAGATAAAGCATTTATAGGTCACTGTACGACGACCTTCAACAATAAGAAAAACCAAAACAAAAATAAAAATGTGAATCAATTCAATCAATCAACTAACGACCTAATTTATACAATATGATTTACAAAAACATATATGACAGCGACATGAACCAACGACAAACACTTAATTACAGGGTCTTGACTTTGGGACAGACTCATCAAAATGTAACGGTGTTAAACATGTTGCATAGCGCTAAATTCTCCCTAACCAGGGACATTGATGGTACATGAACATCACATCATACAAAACAAACTGTTAAAATCAGTTGCAGTGAATCGGTACCAACTAACGTAAAACAATAGACACTAAGCACCGATATGAGAGTAGTAGCAGTTACTAAAAGATAGTTAAAATCCACAGGCACTTGTCTCAGAAAAAATTTCCTATATACCTTAATATAACACAAGGTACTTAACTCGCATTTTGAAAAATGTCAGCCGGTCGCGAAATTCCGTGATATGCCGATTTCTCAGTTGTCAACCCACTAAAACTAGTTATGTCGTAAATTTAAATTGATTTATCTATACACGCCTGGCTACTTTTGTTGTCGGAATCATCCGTAGCAATCCTACCCAAGTATGTCAATCGTAATTATTTCGTCTACCAACGCCAAATTGGAAACACAAAATTCGCAGTAAATGATTAATTATAAAAATATTTCAGAAAAACTGTTAGTTTTTTCTGAATAGAACTTATCAACCAGTTAGTAAAATTGTATAAGATACCGTGATAAAAACCTAACAAGTGTTATTTGTGGTATGTATAATAAGTTACGAGTTTCTTTTTTAGACACACATTTTCCCATTACGTCAATGTCATTCAGACTCTCTCTTGACTTTACGTATAAAATGAAATAAGATCAGATAACTCCGAGAAACATTTAGACCTTCCCATAAAGTTTGACCAATCGGAAACCGAGATATATAAAGAGAGTGGGAAGATACCTAGGCTTTTACTGCGAGATTTGTGTTTCCAATTTGGCGTCGGTAGACGAAATAATTACGATTGACATACTTGAGTAGGATTGCTACGGATGATTCCGACAACAAAAGTAGGCGTGTTATACACCATTGTGTAGATAAATCATTTTAGATTTACGACATAACTAGTTTTAGTGGGGTTGACAACCGAGAAATCGGCATATCGTCGATGATTGCAAGTTCGTTATGCTTGCAAGTTCGTGACATTTGGGGATTTCCACTTTATTCGTGACGTCATGCAAAAGTATTTATCATCGGCAACGTGCTACTTCAAAAAACTTAACCGAATATTTTTCATTGCATTTTCACTAATATCGGCTTGAAAAAGAGAAGTTGTGTATGTTCTAGCATATTATTTGTTTAAACGTCTATTTCCACTACTACTGTTTTATTCCTCTCCTAGAATTTCGTTGAATTCTTGGGAAAATCCTTTCAGCAATGTTATTGACATCTCAACAATGAGTCATCATCTATTTTTAGGTTATGTGGCCTCTTATTCCTTTTTTAAGGCCAAGAGTATTATTTTTTAAAGTCTATGTGAGCGGATTTTTTTAAGATCAGAAAATGATTTGATATATTTTGATGAAAACAAAACCTGCCGAATGTTGGCTCGTAAAAGTAATTTAATCCTATGCCATTGAATGCAAATTGCATGAAAAAATACTTTGATGCATTAATGACATTGTGACATCGTTATAGTTATCTTAAACGTGTTTAAAGTGTTTAATTCTGGACTTTCCAATTGATCATTGAAAGTCACGTGTAAAAATTAGAATAATCTTTGTAGGGAGAATAAAAAGTTAGTATGTCCCAATTTCTCTTTTTTTCGAGATATTCATTTGTTATTTGATCTCAAATTTATTCTGTAATGTTCAAATACATAATACAATAGGCCTGATCTATATATTGTTGCACATGCGCGAAAGCCACCGCCAAAGACAAAGGTCACGAACTTACAAGCATGTCTACTTATTTTACGGAATCGGGTCACAATATGAAACATAGAAAGATTGACCATGTTTCTGAAGCTATTCATCAATTAAATGTATCAGACTGTTTGCAAATAAGTAAAGAATATTTCCATTCACAGTGGATAATATTTGCTCCAAGGTTGTGATTTTTTCATTCCATTTCGAGTTAGGGTAACGAACTTCCAATCATCGGGGATATATAACGGAATTTCGCGACCGGCTGACATTTTCAAAATGCGAGTTAAGTACCTTGTGTTATATTAGATCATATTAAGGTATATAGGAAATTTTTTCTGAGACAAGTGCCTGTGTTAAAATCAAGTCAATTACAACTAAAAATAAATCATGTTTTCTCAGACAAAAGTATCAATCAATGCACATCCAACGGATTTAGTGTGAAGACGTCATAAACGGTCTGAGAAACGCATGACTTTGTGCAATGACACCCGTTTTCAGTGACATTCCTAATTGTATATCCTTCATGACTGTCGACCATCTATTGCATAACCTATATTGTATTAATTGTTTATTTGTCTTCATCCTGATCATGCATGAAATGTTTGCCATTGCACGTTACGCAAAAACAATCAATCAAAGACAATGACTGCATTATTTTATCACGAATGTATGGTTATACCAATCGATACTAGTACTAGAATAACGAGTTCCAATTTATTAGCCGATCGGCATTACGTAAAAACGACGAATCAAAGAATTCAACTTTATAAATAACTAAATAGGAGAGCCGGCCTTAATTTTAATACTCCTTATTCAAAAATCTTAATTTGAAAATTAAAATATTATAACAAAAAGGGTAGATACATTCTTTCATAAAATAATTTTGTCTTAAAATATAGAAGTGGAAGTCCGCCTCCGAGCGCGAGATTTCTGTGTTGAAGGCCCATTGAAGGCCTTGGTCTGTTTTCTGTTCTTTGGTCGGATTTATGTCACTTTGACATGTTCCTCGTTTCCATTTATGATTCTCCTCAATTATAGAAATGTGAAAAGCGTGATTGAATACTATTGATAAGTAAGTAAGTAAGTAAGTAAATTTTATTTAGAGTCGGGCATGATATTGATATCTTTTAGTGCAAATGAATTACAATCCAGGCTATAGATAAGGCATAGGTATTTTAATTGAGCCACGGATCCCTCGATGTCGCGAGTGTAATCTAGTTATACAATACTTAGTACATGTATATCGTTCGTTTATACCTGCTCGAAACTTGAACAAATTATATACAGTCATAGGAAAATACTTTAATAAGGGATGTTTTAATCACTTATTTCAGAACCGTTTCTTCATTCCCTGAAAAGGGACATCAACTGGCAATTATAAAAAAATACACAAGGCCGGATTGAACAGATCTAGGTTTATTAAAATGCATGTGTTGTACTCCTTTTGCAGCAATTTTGCATTTTGTACAGTTTTGGAGTGAATTTGAGTATTTTTATGCTTTACCTATTCATCAGATTTTTCCAAACAGTACCAGAGTTTTTCCTGAAAACTTTTAATATATTTTGAATATTTTACAGCATGTTTAAGCTTTGAGGTTATGCAATTAAAAAGTGGTGGTCTCGGTTAGAATTAACAACTTCCGAAGCAAGGTTGACGGCTCTCCGAACTTTCCCGAGGTCCTGCGTTTATTGCCGAGTTTATGCGCTTCTGTTCTTGCTTGGAAATTGAAAAGTTAAGTGTTCTCGATTGGTGAAAATGACAGGGATCAGCTGAAAAAAATGCTACTTAGAAAAGGTGATTTCTTAGCTGAAAGTTACTCGAACAAGTGATTTTTATTTAAAAATCCTGATAGCACCAAATATCATGTTTGATAATACACAAGAGCTAGAGTTGATATATGTATCTCTGTTATGAGGGTCTTCTTCTTCTTCTTCTTCTGATATACAGTTTCAGCTTCATTTATATTGAAGATTACGAACTGTTGCATGCGCGGAGTATGTGATTAAAAATATAGTTGAACAAAAATTTATTTTTAAATTTGTAGAATACTTGAATGGTGATATTTACATGAAATAGAGACAACAAGTGATTAAAAATATGTACATTGGTATTTATAGAGTTAATTTATGTTGTGGAAAACAGTTGGTGTCAACTGATCTCTAAAGGTTTCAATTGTTTGACATGCTACCACAACTTGTGGTAACATGTTCCATTGGATTATTGTTTGCGGAAAAAATGACCATTTGTAGCTGTCTTTTGAGGTGGATATTCGCCGAAATGATTGGTTGTGTAATTTTCTTGTTCTAGTATCTGCTGGTATAAGAACTAGCGATGGAATTGCAATGAGTCCATGGATGACTTTGTAGAACATAATTAATCTGGTTTTGAGGCGGCGCTCAGTAAGTGAGGGCCATTGGAGATTGTTTAACATGGATGTAACACTACTGGTGTTGTGGTAGTTGTTACATACATAACGGGCCGCACGCCTCTGTACCATTTCTAGTTTATTTTTATACGACCGCAAAATTTTGCGGTCGTATATTGGTATGACGTTGGCGTCGTCGTCGTCGTCGTCGTTGTCGTCGTCGTCGTCGTCGTCGTCGTCGTCGTCCGAAGACATTTGGTTTTCGCACTATAACTTTAGTATAAGTTAATAGAAATCTATGAAATTTAAACACAAGGTTAATGACTACAAAAGGAAGGTTGGGATTGATTTTGGGAGTTTTGGTCCCAACAGTTTAAGAATAAGGGACCAAAAAGGGCCCAAATAAGCATTTTCTTGGTTTTCGCACAATAACTCTAGTAAAGGTAAATAGAAATCTATGAAATTTTAACACAAGGTTTATGACCACAAAAGGAAGGTTGGGATTGATTTTGTGAGTTTTGGTCCCAACAGTTTAGGAATTAGGGCTAAAAAGGCCCAAATAAGCATTTTCTTGGTTTTGCACAATAACTTTAGTATAAGTAAATAGAAATCTATGAAATTTAAACACAAGGTTTATGACCACAAAAGGAAGGTTGGGATTGATTTTGGGAGTTTTGGTCCCAACAGTTTAGGAATTAGGGGCCAAAAGGGTCCAAAATTAAACTGTGGTCATCAAAATTGAACAATTGGGGTTCTTTGATATGCCGAATCTAACCGTGTATTTAGATTCTTATTTTTGGTCCCGTTTTCAAATTGGTCTACATTAAGGTCCAAAGGGTCCAAAATTAAACTTAGTTTGATTTTAACAAAATTGAATTCTTGGGGTTCTTTGATATGCTGAATCTAAACATGTACTTAGTTTTATACGACCGCAAAAAATTTTGCGATCGTATATTGGTATGACGTTGGCGTCGTCGTCGTCGTCGTCGTCGTCGTCGTCGTCGTCCGGCGTCGTCGTCGTCGTCCGAAGACACATTGGTTTTCGCACTCTAACTTTAGTTTAAGTGAATGGATCTCTATGAAATTTTACCATAAGGTTCAATACCACAAAAGGAAGGTTGGGATTGATTTTGGGGGTTATGGTACCAACAGTTAAGGAATTAGGGGCCAAAAGGGGCCAAAAATAAGCATTTTTGTAACTTCCAGACATAACTTGTGTGTTAGTGTATGGATCTCTCTGACATTGTACCACAAGGTTCCATATCACAAAGGGAATGCTGGGATTGATTTTGGGGGTAATTGCCTCAAAATTTTAGGAATTAGGGGCCAAAAAAGGGGCAAAAAACAAGCATTTTTATATGGACAAATACTTTAGTACAAAACATAATTTAAAGCAGTGTAAGGGAGATAAATCAAATACATCATTTGAATTACCTCCCTTACACTGCTTTTAAATTATGTATAAAGTAATGGTTAATGAACAATTAAGACAATTTAAAACAGTGTAAGGGAGGTAATCCACATACAACGTTTTGATTACTTCCCTTACACTGCTTTTAAATTATGTTTAAAGAAATGCATATTTATAAAGGAAGACCAGTAAAAATATCTGCAAATGTTGCATCTTTTTTTTACAAAAATCCATATGAAAGATTTGACACCATATTTTAAATTCTATTATAAAATAGATTAAGTTAGCACTATGGTAAATTTAAATGGGTAATTATGGTTGCAAATTCCATTGGAAATTTGAATTGAGATTATGACCATATCTTGAGGGAAAGAATTTGTTGGGGAAAAAAGGGGGTAAAAGAAATTGTGGGGGTCAATTTTTCTCATTTCAGATTTCAGAAATTAAAAGAATTATTCTTCAAATATTATTTTTTTCAAATTTCAAATATTGAAAAATTTAAAGAAGTAATCTTTAATTGCACAGTATGGCGTATTAGATTTGTAAAATCTTTGACCACATTTATTTATTTGTTATGCCGAATCTGACCGTGTATTTAGATTTTAATTTTGGGTCCAGTTTTCAAATTGGTCTACATTAAGGTCCAAAGGGTCCAAAATTAAACTTAGTTTGATTTTAACAAAAATTGAATATATGGGGTTCTTTGATATGCTGAATCTAAACATGTATTTAGATTTTTGATTTTGGGCCCAGTTTTCAAGTTGGTCCAAATTGGGGTCCAAAATTAAACTTTGTTTGATTTCAACAAAAATTGAATATATGGGGTTCTTTGATATGCTGAATCTAACCATGTATTTAGATTTTTTATTTGTGGGCCCCGCTATCAAATTGGTTCATATTGAGGTCAAAAGGGTCCAAAATTAAACTTTGTTTTATTTCATCAAAAATTGAATTATTGGGGTTCTTTGATATGCCAAATCTAACCGTGTATTTAGATTTTTAATTTTGGGTCCCGTTTTTTAAATTGGTCTACATTAAGGTCCAAAGGGTCCAAAATTAAACTTAGTTTGATTTTAACAAAAATTGAATTCTTGGGGTTCTTTGATATGCTGAATCTAAACATGTGTTTAGATTTTTGATTATGGGCCCAGTTTTCAAGTTGGTCCAAATTGGGGTCCAAAATTAAACTTTGTTTGATTTCAACAAAAATTGAATATATGGGGTTCTTTGATATGCTGAATCTAACCATGTATTTTGATTTTTGGGCCCCGTTATCAAATTGGTCCATATTGAGGTCAAAAGGGTCCAAAATTAAACTTACTTTGATTTTAACAAAATTGAATTCTTTGGATTCTTTGATATGCTGAATCTAACCATGTATTTAGATTTTGGATATTGGACCATAATAGGTAAATTAAAAATTTTTAGTTCTTAGACCACATTCATTCTGTGTCAGAAACCTATGCTGTGTCAAATATTTAATCACAATCCAAATTCAGAGCTGTATCAAACTTGAATGTTGTGTCCATACTTGCCCCAACTGTTCAGGGTTCGACCTCTGCGGTCGTATCAAGCTGCGCCCTGCGGAGCATTTTATTTGATTATGGGCCCAGTTTTCAAGTTGGTCCAAATCGGGGTCCAAAATTAAACTTTGTTTGATTTCAACAAAAATTGAATATATGGGGTTCTTCGATATGCTGAATCTAACCATGTATTTAGATTTTTGATATTTGGGCCCGGTTATCAAATTGGTCCACATTGAGGTTTAAAGGGTCCAAAATTGAACTTTATTTGATTTCATCAAAAATTTAATTCTTGGGGTTCTTTGATATGCTGAATCTAACCATGTATTTAGATTTTGGATATTGGAATACCACAAAGGGATGGTAAGAATTGTATTGGGAGTTATGGCTCAAACCGTTAAGGAATAAGGTGCAAAAAGGGGAAAAGGGTTTCCAGGTTAATGGACAATTACTTACGTACAAAACATAATTTAAAAGGCAGTGTAAGGTTGGTAATTGAAACTTATTTGAATATCTCACCTAAACTGCTTTTAAATAATGTATATTGAAATTTGCCAAAAACTTTATTATTAATAAATTCCATTGGAAATTTGCCAATAACTTTAGTTTAATGAACTTCATTGAAATTTGCCAATATAAAATGTTGCTGATGAAGCTTTTTGTTTATCTCACCTTAACTGCTTTTAAATTATGTATATTGAAATTTGCCAAAAACTTTATTATTAATAAATTCCATTGGAAATTTGCCAATAACTTTAGTTTAATGAACTTCATTGGACATTTGCCAATATAAAATGTTGCTGATGAAGCTTTTTGTTTATCTCACCTAAACTGCTTTTAAATTATGTATATTGAAATTTGCCAAAAACTTTATTATTAATAAATTCCATTGAAATTTGCCAATAACTTTAGTTTAATAAACTTCATTGGAAATTTGCCAATATAAAATGTTGCTGATGAAGCTTTTTGTTTATTTTTAGCCATGATTATTATGTCATTTTCTATTTTAATAGGGTCCAAAATTAAACT
>JAASAO010000032.1:0-36895 GCA_017311375.1 Mytilus coruscus
AAATGTGGTGCACACTGAATAACCCGCGTAGCGGGTTATTTTAAAGTGTGCACCACATTTTTAGCGGGTTATTTTAAAGTGTGCACCACATTTTTATGTTATTTCGAATAGACAGAAAAATATTACAGTCATTCTTATAATTTAATTCTAAATTCCATTTTAAACCGGAGTAAACCATGAAAAAACGTTGATGACGTCACGGTCACATGACAAAATTATGTCTATGAGCTGATAAACAAAACAACGTCAGCCAATCAGAAGACGCGTTACATCTAAAATTAAATTATAATACAATATACTCACACTTTTTAACCTGTAAGTCTGTTTTTGTAACATTTTTTACATCGCAAGTATGAAATTTGGATAGGACATATGACGTGCAAACAACTAGATCGACTAATCGGAAGATTTTTCTATTTACACCAAGAAAATGTTCCCCATAAGGAAAACAGGTTTAACCCTTTGAGCGCCAAGCTTTTATCTGGTGAGTGCCAGATGACTTTCTGAAGATTTGTTTATTAGAGTGGTATAGTGACGTCGTACGTAACAACCATTGTCTGACGTAACAGTGTTGCAGAACACTTGATGTGCAGTGCCTGAAACGTCGAAATTAATGGTTGTCATTGAACTTTGTCACAATTCGTTCGAATATTTTTCAAATTTAAAAAATGCATTATTTCAATGTTTTTTTTTTTAAATAATTTGATGTTTTTTACGTGTCCTCGCTTATTCATTTAAGAAAAACAAAGGAAACGATTGCATAAAAAATGCATCGTTACAAGAAACGTGTCTTTGCACAATAAAGAAATATTGCAGGTAGTTGTATATATGTGTCTTATTCGACATATCGAATGTCCATATCTAATTATCGGTAAGTCTTTGCCAGATCCAGTATTCAAGTTCACAGCACCACCTTGAGAAGAATCTGAGAAAAAAACAACTATCTGCGTTTCAAAGTTTACATGTCATAAAAACAAAACAAACATTTTTTTTAATTTTTTTTTGGGGTGAAGGTGATTTTCAGATGTGTTATCAGCTGGCTCTTTAATGAATCAATAACTTTGAGTCTCTCGATGCAAGGTCTGCCGTAACCGGCGTTCATGTATCAATAATGTTGACTCAAAACAACCAGCTATGTGTCAACCGGATTTGATTTTCATAAAACATTTCACTTAAATTTACGGACAGATGAAAGACAGACTACGAACCGAAACTTCTTTCACTTTATTGTTCCAGGTTGTTAATGTTATGGATAGTTTATACTGTAAAAACAAAGCACTGTTAATTCAGAAATAAATGCGTGCATTAAACTGACTCCTTCAATTTCTGTTACTGAAGAAAGAAAGGCGAAAGATATCAAAGGGACATTCAAATGTCAAAAATTGAAAATTTGGAATTCTACGGACATCGCTTTTTAAATGCATTCTATACAAGTCACTTAAACTATCTATTTCACAAATTCTAGTTGATTGTAAATCTTTGAGATAAAATACTGCATATAATTTTCTTCGATGTTCAGTGATAGTTTAACGAATTGTAAAAGCATACAAACTTTTATAGCTCTTCATCTTTTAATAAGCTTTTGATTTTCAAATATTTTGGCCTCTAGCATCACTGAAGAGACATTGGTTGTCGAAATGCGCATATGGTGCAGAAAAATTGGTACCGTTTATGTTATTATACATGTATAAACAAAACCGGAACACTACCTTAAAAAGTAAACTACGACTTTTTGATTTAAAACTGTTTTTGTATGTAGTGAATTTCAAACAGACTTCGGTGTCACATAGTCCGTGGACTCCATTACGACACTCCATAAAACGACTCTATTTCTGAACTTTATTCAACCAGTATATGACCTTTTTACGGTGGTGGAACACTTTTTTCCTGGGTGTTAGCCGGGAAAAGTCCAAAAAGTAATTTGACACCTTGCGTTTTCAATTTGTCTATACACTTACTCGATTGAGGTGAAGCCTATTTTCATTTGCAAGATACTTTAAATCTTTAAAATGAATGAGACCCTCCCCCACCCCTCAAAAAAAAAAAAAAAAAAAAAAATTCTCGTCAAAACGTCAAAATCAGACGATGTATATCATTTGGATGTAACTCATATAAGATTCGAATAGAATACACAAGTCGTGCTCGAGATTTTGAAATCAATAATTTAGTCTTTACATAAGTTTCTTTATTTAATAATTAGACTAAATACTTTATAATAGAATTACATGTAATGCATTATACTTGTTTTTCCTATTGCAGTAGGGAAAATACATCCACTATAAATCTCTATATTTGTGATAAAATTTTGTAAAAGTTTCGGCATGTTTATGATAGGGAATTTGACCGTAAGTCGGATTCCCATTACATTGCAAACTCCTTTTGCATTCATTGGAGCATACAGGTACATTTACCTTATCAAGTTCTAAATTCATCAAACTACCACCAGAAATCTATAGGAAAATGATCCAGATACTATCGTAATATCTTAATAAGGGAGATACCATTTGATTTTTATGGGGTGGGGGCTAGGATGACAAATTTTGTCCTGCATTTTGTTAGTTGTAGTCTCTGTCCTGCCTTTTTATTTTTCACTCCATTCGGTCCTGCCTTTTTTTTATTAGTTTATCCTGACTTTTTACATAAATTGTCATCCTGCCTTTTTTTTGCCAAGTTGCTCATCCTACCTTTTTTTTACTCAAAACTCCTGTCCTGTCTTTTTTTTTTTTTGAATTTCATCCTAGCCCCTATAAAATCAAATGGTAGCTCCTAAATCATAAAACTTGGTTTAGCTGCTGCTCTTGCAGACGGACACTATTGTTCTTCAGTTGAACACCACAAATCACACATTTGTTTAAAGGACGGGAACATAATAGTTGTACTGAATGATTTTATGCCCAACCTAAGACAGTTCCTATGGTATGATCTTTCTAATTTTAATGTCAAATTAGAGTTTTACCCCAATTTTACGGTCCACGGAACATAGAAAATGATAGTGCAGTGGGGCATCCGTGTACTATCGACACATTCTTGTTTTTAGTTAATTTAACAACTGAAGAATAAATTGTCACGCACGTGAAGAAATACAAAACTTTGCAAAGAAACATTAAAAATATTTACAGTTACTGCAGTAAAACTGTAGCAACTTAGCTGTTTATTTCTATAATTTTAAAAGGTTTATGCTCCGGTTTGTGTGGAATATAAAAGATAAAAGTATTTAAAATAGATATGTTATTTCATTGTGGCATACTTTTCACTCATGGAACATCAGCGTGTTATGTTGTTGGACTTGTTCTTTCATGAAAACGCCGATCAACGGGGCGTGGCTGGCCATCTTGATTACGTCAGAACATTGTGACGTCATCGCCTTTGTGATGCCGTTAATGACATAGAGAAAAAACAAAGCCGATATATCGGCTCTTGGCACTACGAAGGAAACTCTAAAAGCCGATATATCGGCTTTTGGCATAATAAGGGTTAACAACTATTGAGAATTTGTTATTGCTTAATATCAAGTCGTTATTTAACAAAGTTGTTCATTATTATATTGAGATTAAATAACTTCAGATGATACAGAGCGATATACAATTCTCTGAAACCTATAATTATCACTAATTTTTCAAATCAGATAAGATTGTTTTTTTCTTTCTGTAATGTTTTAACTTGTTTTTTGAATGTGATTTCTGCATTGAGTGTACGTAAGGCGAGATTTAAAATGCAGTACACTTGGTCAGTATCTGCTAAATTAATGTGACTCCAACTTAAAGTGTTGTATATGCAATTGACTTGTTGGTACATCACATTCAACTATATGACCAAAGTGTAGTTTTTAAACAATAATCAGAAATGAACAAACGTTATAAGAAATCAATGTTTCTCCTTATTAGCCATGTTGGTAATTTCTTTAATTTACTGGAATTATTGACTGTTGTTTGCTTAACGTCCATTGGCAAATATTTCATGCTTTTCAGGACGAGAACAAAATTAACATTAAATACAACAGGTAGGTCATGTCATAAATTTTGCCTTGTAACAGGCCACATTCGGACCCATCAAAGAGTTCTTGCAAGGGTTCTTAATGTACAGAGATCGTTGCATTCTCTTTACTTGAGGCATCGGATTAAACATCGCCACTCTGACCGGACGTGGCTGCGTACTTGTACATCCCGCACAGCGAAACTGCCGATGAGAAGAAGACCTTAGTGACCTTATTTCTATTCCCATCCACCATTGGGGTACTAAATTAATGTCAGGCAAGCAAGAACAACATGAATGCAAAATTAATGTATCCACTGAGATAATAACATGAAAAAGGCAACAACTTAATTGCTTCAACTACTTCTTTCTTTACTGAAGTATTTTATTAAAGCAGTCAGGCAAAAATTATCCCATTATACCGGTAAAACAGATCACAATATGAATTTCTGAAGAAACTGAAGAAAGAGTAACCCATCTTTTATCACTAGTATGAAACTCTTTAATTATAATACTGTTGTATCTTTACCCTAAGCACGGGGTTCTCCCAGCTAGGAGTAGACAACCGACACCATTGGGCCTCTTGATGGATGAAGCTGAGGACGGAGTCTGCGCACGCCTGCAGCGCCCTCTTGTGTATGGTCATATTGTGTACCAGACGTACTATTCTACGCCCGAACTGAGAGGTAATATTATAGCGTCAAGTCTTACACCTGTATACATCTTTAGTCCAGGTCGGGTCCTTTGAGGGGACAATAGTCTTTCCACGAGACGAACACCACATTATTGGTAGTGCGAGTGGTTTGAACGCACATCGTGAGAACTGGGTAGCCATTTTGGTCAGGGAATTATGTCCGGGTGCAATCAAGCGTGACTTGCATAATTATTTGGCATTGGTGTGACTTCGGAAGTCAGTTTAGGCTCAAAATTATAGCTTTAGAAGCAGTACCTCATTGATTTACGCGTTTTATGATAAGTTTTTCACTGTCTGTGAAAGTTTTTAAACTTAGTTTTTTTCAGATTGAGTCTTGAGTGAGTTCGCGTAACCAGGTAACGGCGATACTGGAGATCAATACCGGAAGTGATTTTCGTGATTTTTTTTACATAGGCGATTCACAGCTAGGGTACTGAAAAAGTGATGAGAATCCATAAAGACTTTTTTTCTTTATTTATTGTATTGTCATTCATTTATATTGAAGTATCATTGCATATCGGCTATTATGTAAGATAATGAGTGGGTATAAAATCAAATTTAGCTCCAGTCCGGAGTCTGTTCTCCTACATGTACCTGGCATTGGTACGGCTACTGCCCATAGAATTATGTCCCAAATTCCATACATGAGAAATAAAATGTCCCAGGGCTGGTTGGATATGATTGATTTTTCCCCGTGTGAATTGCATGACATGGACAATGTTGATGCAAGGTATCAGGGTCAACCGTATTTATCACAGGAGGGGGAGATGCAACTGCCAGGGTCATACGTCCCAACACAGGAAATAAACACAGATACGCATGTAAAACTGGAACTTGAGGGGGCAACTCAGTTTGAATTAACACCTCATACTCCTGGGGCAATCAAGCAGGAATTTGCTCATTTGCAACAATTTTAGACCGACACAGTCACAGAGGTGGATAGACCAACTTGGTTCAACGTATACACTCATTGAATCTATCCAGGAGTGGACATACAGCCAAGACCTACTTTGAATCAACCGTTTTTCAGACTCAGAAATGGTTATGGATTCAACACTTGCTGTACAACGTGGTGTGGAACTCACAGGTAGATCACAAGTCAACGAGATCTATGCCATCCTGCATCCGTGGTGCTTGCGAAAAGATGGAATATCTCTCCCAGGAGATGAATGACTGCAGAATATCAGAAGAGCATATGTCATATTATGAGGAATCATTACACAGTCAACCATTACAGCCAGAAGTCGTTGGTTCTGGATAATTGTCACCATATGGTAGTCAACCATACGTTGAATATGAACCGTCTGATAAACCAGACCATACGGGTCAAGATCAGGTCTTAAGGTGTCAAGGAAACAACCAGTCAGTTGGTATTCATCACAATAGTGAAACCATGATAGAGGTGAGCTGAACCAGCAACCAAGGTTTGGGGGAAAATATAAAGCCATACGAGCCATCAAGAGCTATGATGAAGCAACATTTTGAGGACCCACAACATACCAATAGGTTTCAACAAAATATTCACCAAAGTCAACCGCCAACTCAACAGGATTTCAACAGCCAGGGTCGACACACCAACAGTCAACACAGTCTGCCAATTGAACATACAAGCCAACTGCCAGTTGAACATACCGTCATAACAAACAACCGACTCAACAAATAATTTTAAAATCAATTCAGCATACCATAAGCAACACATCGAGTCGACAACAAAGCACGTATATGTCTAGCAGACAACAGCCTACTCAACCCACCATCAACAGGTCAACTCATCCGACTGTAAACAGGTCAACTCAATACGTCAACCAAAGGGCTACTAGTCAACAGTCACCCCAACAGACCTTCAACAGGGCAAATCAACAGACCTGCCAAAGGTCAACCAGCTAGCTAGCACTTCAACAGAATTACAACCTTCCTAGTCATACAGTTGGACAACAACATTTCAACAGGGTGATGTGTAATCAACAACATCATCAACCGATCAACCAAACTGTGCCCATCCTACACATCAGTAGTCAAGTACCACCAACACGACCACTTTTTTAACAACAGGTCAGGTCAACTGCAACCCACCACCAGCCAGATAGGGTTTCAACAACCCTTCAACACAGTTGGTCAACAGAGGCAGCCGCCTCAGGCAACACAGGGTCAACAAGAATTCTACAGGCAACAGCCGGTGCAACATCTCCAACATGTTGCTGCACCAGTACATCAGCCTCAACCGCCATAGGGAGATATACCGTATTAACAAGGAAGGCCTCGTCAGCCTACAGCTACACCGAATCTTGTTCAGGGAATAGCTCCGCCATGTCATAATGGTGCACCTACACACTTGCCAGTGTATCCTGAACAACAACCACCGGGCATATTACCTAGTATGCAACCTCCTTGATATCACAATCCTCCGCATGCAGACCAGCAGGGGTACAACGTCCAGCCACAGCCATACTCAGCGGCTCAGTTTCAGGATCACAGAAGTCCAGCTAAGGTTTCAGATTATTCAAGTGGTGATTCAGATTCGTCTAGTGCTACATCAGGTATAGTATACCGTCCAAGTCGGCACAAAAGTAGAAACCATCGAAATCATTCTAGACATAGTGTTTCAAGTAGACAAATTTCTCCGATAGAGTAGGAGGTGAGTGATCACTCATCTCTACATACAAGGAGTTCAGGTAAGTAGCACTCCAAGAGCAAGTCAGACACGGATAGTCATCGTTCTTCTATTAGCCGCCATAGAGCTGAGCAAGATCCAAGGAAACAAGATAACACATTTTTCTTTTCAATGCCGAAGAACCTTAAGTACACAGGAAAAGGCAACTGGAAGGCATTCTTTACCAAGTTTTCCGGTTATGCTGAGGCTGCAGGTTAGACAGACAAACAAAAAAGAGAACAGCTATGTTGGTGCTTGGAGGACAAGGCGAGTGATTTTTAAACAGTGCTGTTGGGCTCGAATAAAGACGTTGCTTTTAACGCAGTGGTGTCAAAAATGTTGAAATGCTTTGGGGTTCAGGAACCACAAGAAACATCACAGATACAGTTCCAGACTATAACCCAAAAGAAAAGTATCCCTGGAGGATTGGGTGGATCGTGTGTTACTTCTGGCAACACAATCATTCAAAGACCTTTCTGATGGGTACATGGTAAACAGGCAGTAATGAAATTTTGTCAAGGTTGCAATGATCCAGAGGCTGGTCAACATGCATGTGGATTTAAGCCAGTATCGGTGGAGAGTGCCATTGATATAATAAAGTGGTTCCAACATTCCAGGAAAGCTGTGCAGGCCCACATAGCTCAGAGAAAAACCCCAGAATTGCCACATGCGGGAGCTCCAGAACCAACAACACAAGTAAAGGCTAGTGAGACACCCTCAGTACATGGGGTAGGTTCTTCCAAATCAGCCATAGACACTAGAGTGTCTCAGATGGAGCAGTAGCTTCAACAACAACGAAAGGAGCAACCACAGAGCATGCAGCAGATGCAAAGCCTAATTTCTTCAATGGCAACACTCACTGCGGAGATGCAACAATCCAACAGATATAGTGGTGCTTCACCCAGTCGGGACTACAGAGCAGACAATATATCTCTAGGACGTGGACAAGGCCGGAGAGATGGCTATAATGATCGTACCGGTACAAATGTAACTGAAGGACACGGACTCCAAATGGGGAGTGCTATTATTGTCATAAAGAGGGACATTACAAAAGAGATTGTCCAGAGTTACAAAATTCACCTGGAAGGCAGACGTCCAAACAGAAAAATCAAACGACACGCAAGTCAGTTACTTTAAATGTGCCAGAAGAACCAGTTGCTGAGGGACCATCTAATGGGTTTACAGTTGTCGGGACAATTGGGACTGCTCAACTCTTGAGAGTGAAGATGCAAGTCCAGGACAAACTAGTGACTGCTTTGATCGATACAGGCTCAAACGTCACCATTAAGCAGGACAAAGTTTTTGATTCCTTACAAAAGAAGCCCTATGTTATTAAGGAAACACTTTTTAATTCTGCCATTTGATTAGGGACTTTCCGTTTTGAATTTTCCTCGGAGTTCGGTATTTTTGTGATTTTACTTTTTATGCATGATATGGTGCAGGCCGAGACATGCAGATGACCTGCAGGATAACTAATCCTAATCTTTTTAGGATAGATGACCTACTTTTTAGCCATCAGCTATATATTGCTCCAATCGACTGTGAGATGCTACTTGGTCATGACTTTCTAGCTAGTAATAATGGCATACTCCACATTGGACAAGGATACATGTCTATCAACGACAAGACTGTCAAGGTAGTTTTGGGAGGAGAGACACCATCAGCTACACTCACCGTAAACATAATTACAATGCCAACCTCAATAGTGGTCCCACCTAATTCAGTAATGCGAATGAATTGTACAGTACCAGTACAAGAAAATGATTTTGTGGTAGAACCAAACTCAAAGACTACACTTTTGATTTTCAGATCAGTTTGTGCTAAAGGACAAAGTCCAGTTGTTTGTTTCATGAAAATAACGGACAACCCTGTCCGCCTCCAGAGTAGATTTGAAATAGCGGAGGCACATGCAGTGACCGTAATAGAATCTATGGATGACCCTGAGAAGCCAAGTGTTGGCACTTGCTCAACCAGTCAGCAGGGTAACAGTTCAAGTGGTACACCACTCCAACAGGTCATCTCCAAGAACTATATACTAAATCCAGTCAAGATTTGACCACAGATAGACCAGCAATCAAAACTGAGAACATTGCTTTTACAACCACAGTGATTTCTTTGTAAAACAGTTTGTCCTTGGTAACTTCAGCAGTTTAGAACATGAAATCGACACTGGTGATGCCCGACCTATCCAGCTGCGTATGCGAAGGACCCTAGCTTGTTTTGTTCAGGAGGAGGAGGCGCACCTCAAGAAAATGTTAGATACTGGAGTTATACAACCTTTAACATCGGAATGGGCTTCAGCACCAGTCCTTATCAGGAAGGATGGCGGAGTGCGCTGGTGCATAGATTTCAGGTGGCTTACTTCAGTAACATCACGTGATCTTTTTCCTTTGCCACCTTATATACGAATGTCTTGATACCTTGGCTGGTAACGTATGGTACTCCAAATTGGATGCTTACTGGCAAATAAAGATCAAACCAGAGGACCGTAAAAAGTATGGGTTGTTTGAGTGTGTCAAGATGGCTTTTGGACTGTGCAACGCACCAGGGACCTATGCAAGAGTGATGAACCTTATCCTCAGGGGACTAACGTGGAAAACTGTCCTGACCTTCCTGGACGACATATTGGTTTTAGGACCATCTTTCGATGAACACCTCACAAACCTAGAAAATGTATTTACAAGATTTAGAGAGTACGGACTCAGATTAAAAAGGTGATACCAGAAGCATGGAGGGGAAGAGAGAGTCAGGTCTGGACGAGACCCTACAGTGGGTACAAAGAGAGAATCTGACGGGTAAGTGACCGGGATGTAGCATGTCATGTCCCAGAATGCCCAGTAATAACCAGGCATTTGAGGGAACTTGCCTTGGCTGACCCCTGTCGCCAATGTTCGGAAGTAGGTTTTTTAGGGAGGTCCTGCAGGACAGAAACTTTCAATATTTCAGGGGTCACATTGTGATCCTACTGGCCAGGTGGTTGACTGGAAGGGAGGACATCACGTCAGATGAATTTGTCCAGTGGCTCTAGCAGCGAGCGGGGATTCACAGGGGATGTAGGATCCTGGGTCCGGATATGCCCCACTACAAGCAGCTGCAGTATGCTCTGCAATGAAATGGCCGCAACACAGTGTCTGTTCACTGCACCTGTGGTTGTATTATACTAGTATTGTAGAGTAATACTTTCTGTGCTCCGACACCTGAAACATGCCAACAGGCTTGTGTGGCCGCAGAAGAGTACCGGGGAAACAACGGCCCATCATATGATGCTGTGTGTCAAATGAATTGGAGGTTCCTGAGTTCGCTCATTGTGGCAGAGCCCGTCGTGGCTCAGTCCAGACCAACCGCTCCAGTGGTCCAGTTCATAGTACCAGTGGTCCAGCCTGCCGTGCCTGTAGAGCAACACAAGTCAGCGGGACGGGTTACCCCACCAGTGGAAGTGGCGGCACCCACCGCCAGGGAATCTTTGGCGGTCCTGGTGTACCAGAACACGAGGAAGATGGTGACAGTGACCACCGTGAAGAGCGCCATCGACCTGGAAGATGAGGAAGTGGTGTTGACCTACCTGGGAGCAGAGGTCACGCACAGTGTAAAGTTGGAGCTGTTGCCTGCAGTGGCAGAACTCTTGGTGGTGGTCAAGTGAGCTGAGTATCATGCAGCTTGGGACTTTGTTTGACAGTGAAAGGACTTCTTTGATTAAGCCTCCGCTTCCTGTCTGGAAGTTGTGTTCATCAGGATTTGGAAACCAGGCCAGTGTAAAATTGTAAATATAGTAGCGTAGAATTTAACATTTTGTATTTTCACCATATTGAAGAACGGTTTTGGTGTTTCCTTGGTTTTTCTGGTCTTGGTTTTCCATTTGTTCCATGCTGGAACAGGTGCTTTTATGTTAAATATGGGGTTTTATCTTAGTAGTAATAGTAGTACTTAGCATATTTTAATTGGAAATTCAAGGGGAGATTAATGAACTGGCAGTTATAGTGACATCTGTATATATTGATAATTGGAAGTATTTTTGTTTTATTTTATTTGTTTGTGATAAATTGTTTATGCGATCAATATTTAGGACGATTCTGGGTTGGACAACACAATTTATATCCTTTAAGTTATAAATATATTCATCTACGATCAGTACAATTTTAGGTTTGACCATTTCAATTATCTTTTTTCAGTGATGAGAGGAATGATGGGTGTCCAAAACTCTTGATTTTCTTAGCGTAGCACAAAGAACATCAGAATACTTGAATACCGTTTCTTTTCAAGGGATAATGTGATCTATTCGGAACTATCATGTTCAGAAACAATAGAACCACTTAGAGATGAATCAAGATTGGCTTTCTTTCTACTTTTTCAACCTGTTGCATGGATCACCAGTCTATCACCTTTCAACTGATACCTTAATTACTGATATATATTCTACATAGTTCTATATTTACACCTATGCGTAGGGACTATTTTATTTTAGATATGTACTACTTAACAGTATGTTCTTTTTTGACCAGGCCCGATTTGGTGATGTTAAATCTTACAAAGTCTATCCAAATTATTTTTGCTAAGAATTCCATTCAAGCCGGTGCTAGAGGCCGTCTTAAACTTGCAGTGAGATAAGAGTTTGTTTGGGTTTTTTTTCTCTCCTTGTTGAAGATTTCATTGTGACTTTGAGATGAAGAACTGCAATAAAAGCGCTGTTGCATTTTGTGTGTTTTTTTTTTTTTTTTGCTGTGCATGTACTGATTTTGTGTCATGCATGGATACTCCATATGCTTTTTTTCTATTAGTTTTAGAGTCACAATTTTTAATCACCAAATATTCAATTATACTTAAGCAGCTTCACACATAATGTCTATTGAGATATAGAATCAGAAAACATCTCAACATGATACATTGGAAAATATAAATTTCTGTTTTTAGTCTCCAAAAATTTTCACACTTTCATACTCAAGGGCATTTAATCAAGCAATTCTATATACATATAAATGTTGTTTGTGCTGTATTTAGACCCTCTACCAAGAAATTTGTTTTACATGCACACGTATAAAATTGCGGTTTTATCCAACGCAATCATAGGTTTGAACGTTGTTTTCAATTTAGACTTGTTTATAGATATAAGAAGATGTGGTATGAGTGCCAATGAGACAACTTATATTTTTCGTTTGGGCTTGTATTATATTTTCCTTCGGGTTTATATGATCCGTTCATCCTATTTCGACTCTTTAAAATTCAAGAGTCTATCCTAAATTGAGGAAAATTATATGGCCTTCAAATACCGTTTCGATCCCTTACATCACTGAAGAGACATTAATTGTCGAAATCCGGATATGGTGTACAAAACCTTTGCACCTTTTGTTAGCGGTATACCATCTTTCCGCAAGTTTATTGTTTTCTGTTTAGTATTGAATTAATAATTAAGATCCATGTTACATCTCGTGATCAATTTATTTGGCAATCGTCAATGGCAGTCAGCAGGGTTTAATAACATCAGTTGTTCGATCTGTTAGTCAAATGCGATTTGTTAAAATATACCTTTCACTTTTTTGGTCTTTTGGAAAATGTTGTTTGTGCTGTATTTAGACCCTCTACCAGGAAATTTGTTTTACATGCACACGTATAAAAATTGCGGTTTTTATCCAACGCAATCATAGGTTTGAACGTTGTTTTCAATTTAGACTTGTTTATATTTTTTCGTTTGGGCTTGTATTATATTTGTCTTCGGGTTTATATGATCCGTTCATCCTATTTTGACTCCTCAAAATTCAAGAGTCTATCCTAAATTGAGGTAAATTGTATGGCTTTCCAAATACCCTTTCGATTCCTAACATCACTGAAGAGACATTAATTGTCGAAATCCGGATATGGTGTACAAAAACCTTTGCACCTTTTGTTTGCGGTATACCATCTTTTCCGCAAGTTTATTGTTTTCTGTTTAGTATCAAATTTATAATTAAGATCCATTTATTACATCGGTGATCCGTTTATTTGACAATCGCCAATGGCAATCAACCTGGGTCAAGGATTAAAACAGAAATAGGCATCTGTTATAATTTAGAGAGAGACGAAATGGTTGCTGTTTGCAGTCACATTTCACTAAAACACTAGAATGATGTCTGAGCCTCTCCACAGAAAGTATATAAAACAAAAACCGTGGCTATCACACTATTGTTGTGTCGTCAATTCTAATTTCAGAAAAATATGGAAAATACATATCAAAATCTGGACTATTCCTTTTAAAGAAGACTATATCTATAAATGGTTGGTTAAATTGAATTTACTTTCCGTAGTAATTGAAATGCAAAAACGGAGAAAAGGTTTTGATTTTAAAAGCATTACGTAATGAGAATCAATGTTATTTAACTTAAATATGGACAAAGAATTCCAAAATCAAGGAATTATGTTTTAACTCTGTGAATGTTTTTGAAAATAGATAAACAAATTAATAGAGGGTCGTAAGAAGAAAACCAAAACAAATTCCAATTATCCTATAGGGATTGTTAAAAGTAAAATAGCAAAAAAATACCGAACAGCAAGGAAAATTCAAAATAAAAAGTTCTTTATTAATGGCAAAATCAAAACTTAAACACATTAAATGAATGAAAAACAACTGTCATATTCCTGACTTGGTACAGGCATTTTCTTATATATCCTTGTTTTATAGATAGCTTAACCTCTCAAATGTATGATAGTCATGTAAAATTAAACGATAGAGGCGGAAGATACCAAATGGATTCTCTATATAAGAAGAAGATAAACTGACAACGCCATGGCAAAAAATGGAAAAAAGACCAAAAGACAAAGATTCAACACAACACAACATAGAAAATTAAAGACTGAGCATCATTAACTCCTCCAAATACCTAAGTAATCTCAGATGCTCCGGAAGGGTAAGGATTCTTAAGTCAATCACATACTACAGAATTTGACAGTTCTTGTTCTAGACTTTATTTATTATTAGATTTTTTTTAAATGATCAAAGTCTTTCTAAGAACGTATATAAGGGTATTTTACATATTCAAGTGAGGGTTGCTACCCTTGAATGTTGATACATCAATCAATACTTATAACTTCTCTAACTTACTTATATCACTCTTTACCGGGATCGGCTTCAATATATACGTAAATGATGAAAATCTTTATCAGTAAAAACTTTTTCTAAGTTTTGTTGAATCTTAATTAATAACCCCAATATCTTCTGTTTTGTGCACCTAACATTAACAACTTAATTGTTTTTATTTAAATATTACTTGCAAATAGAAAAAGAGTTAACCTTTACAAAACATACTCTTGAAACGTATTCCACAAGGTACTTCTGAGAAAACTAAAAATAAAATGCATGAAACGTTAAGAATCATCAATGGCTAACCAAGGCATAATAGATTCGCACAGGGTAATAAAGTCAACGTAACAAGAAAAATAAAACCGATCACATTTAGCATTAAAGAACAACGCATCGAACAGTGCAAATTTGTATATGTACTTTTCTGTAGAAAACTGATTAAAAACGGTATTTCACATCCTAAATTTTACGGTAATATTGTACTTAAAGCGCGGAAATCACTATGTGATCCGTGTAAACTCATCGAACCTTTAAATAAACTTATTAGTTCAGGTTATCTTACCAATGTTGTAATTAGATCTTTGAATATACTTTACATTGGCACTAATATCTATTTTGTCATCAGCAAATTAAAACATAACTAAATTTGTATTCTTTTCAAACGGGATGTTTAAAGACACACCCACGTTCATTTTGATCTAAAAGAGGTTAAACTCATAACTATCCTACTGTCTGTCGATACATTTATTTTGGCTTCCACAAGTCATGTCTTCTTTGACTGTCCATGACATTAAAATACTAAATCCCTGGGATGTGTTTTAGTTGATTTTAGTCTCTGATGCATGATTTTTATTATTAATTGTTTTGGCTTTTAACTAGCTGTCAGTAACTGCAGTACTCTCAAATCGTACTTTCTTGTTTATTTGACCTGTTGATACTAATTGTAATGCTTTGTTATTTAATGTTATTCAGGGTTATATCTGGTCTATATACCAGCTTTGATAAGTGTTTGGTACTAATATAAATTTCCACTTCGTACTGTGAACATCAAAATTATTTATTTTGTAAAATATTTCCTTTCTCTATTGTAACTGTACACGTATACCTAACAACAAAATTATTTTCATTTACCTGTGTTTAAAGTTATTGCAAATGGCTGATATTTTTGTTCGAGCATATTGTTTTTCTTAAATTTTAAAATTTCATACCGATATAACATGTTACTTTTATTATTCTTCCTTTAGTTTATTTATTTTGTATTTACATTGTATCATAGGTCAAATTTATTTGTTCAGTGTATGTTCAATGGTGTTAATATGTCCTTTGATTGAGTTAAGCTATTTCAGTTGATATTTTATAGTGTGTCTTTCTATGTTGTGATGTTACACTATTGTTTCAGAAAAGGGTGAAGGTTTGGTACCATTAAAACGTTTAAACCCGCTGCATTTGTTTGCACCTGTCCTAAGTCAGGAATCTGATGTTTAGTAGTTGTCGTTTGTTGATGTGGTTCATAAGTGTTTCTCGTTTCTCGTTTTTATATAAATTAGGCCCTTTATAGCTTACTGTTCGGTGTGAGCCAAGGCTCCGTGTTGAAGACCGTACTTTGACCTATAATGGTTTACTTTTATAAATTTTGACTTGGATGGAGAGTTGTCTCATTGCCACTCATACCACATCTTCTTATATCTATTTTCAATTTTATTTAAAACTACTTTGGCAAAGGTTGCTGTTTCTTCTGGATGAATTACATGCCCACTAACAGATAACAGATAACCTTTAAATGAACTACATTGTATTTGTCTTTTTATTTTGTACGTAGAAAAATGTTTAGCTTTATCTTACAAAAAGGGTTTAAAATATCAGAGATGTAATAATTTACTTTATAATGAACTTCTTTGTCATCATAAATATTTCTGTCTATCAATAAGTGCGTTATCCAACGGTGTGGTGTCTCTTTCGTTGATTTCTTTTAATAAAATAAATTGAAGCAGAGAGATCACTCCAATGATGTTTAATGTATAGAAAACTTCCAAGTCATCAGTAACATGCAGGTGGTAACATATGTGTTAGTAGAATTTGCAGTGGGGGAAAACGTCATGTCTGGAGAAAGTTTTTTTCACAAGATAAGTAAGAATACTGCAATCTGATCATTGGTTTTACTATTATATTTCAATTATATTGCATCTACAATTAGCTGCAGAATATTTTTCCTAATTTTGCTTAACCCCTGTAAATTCAATGAAATAAGGAGCTGTGTCATTCTTTTAATAAAAAAACCTAATATGCAGTTAGACAGTCAATTAGACAATTATCAACTAAAGACCAAATGGCGTAGATGTATATTTTCCCGTACGGCCTTTGTCAAAATATTTATATCTACGTTAGCCATTCTTTTTATGAAACAACGTACGACCAATTGTTCAATTTGCCTTTAAAAGAGAGACAAAAGATACCAAAGGATAGTCAAACTCATAAGTCAAAAACAAACTGACAATACCATGGCAAAAAAAAAACAACGTTAAGTTTTTGATGGGAATACTTCGGTAAAGGGTAGAAAAGTCACACTTGTTTATACTATTGCATGAGGAAATATATATATTTTTTTACTTTAACAGATCTTTTGTATTCTTACGAATTCTCATCTCATCCACACCGCCCCTAGAGTAGGTAGTTTCACAATAATAATGAAGACTAGCCTTAATTGCAGATAAAATTGATGTTATTAGTATGGATGATTGATAATTGGTTTCTTAACGTCCGGTGGTAAATATTTGATGGATGTTCACGTTGATAAATAGTTTGGAATTAAACTCACCATAGTTTAGTTTAAAAATATTATTATTGTTCAACAAGGACAAACGGACTAGACACAAGTTTTTCAACTAAGTAACGTCTTCTAATACATACATCAATATAAAAATGAACGAACATTACATGTATAAAAGTAATATAACAAAAATACCGAAATCCCAGGAAAAATCAAAACGGAAACTTCTTTATCAAATGGCAAAATCTAAATCTCAAACAGATTAAACTAATGGAAAACAACTGTCATATTCCTGACTTAGAACAGGCATTTTTTTTTGTAAAAATGGTGGATTTAACCTTTTATAGTTAGCTAAACCTCGAACTTGAATGACAGTCATATAGAATTCCATTATATTGACAAAATGTGTGAGCAAAGCAAAGAGACATAATAGGTAAAATAGTCAAAATTGGGGTACAACGGAGTAGACACAAGTTTTCAACTAAGTAACGTCTTCTCTAATACATACATCAATATAAAAATGAACGAACATTACATGTATAAAAGTAATATAACAAAAATACCGAAATCCCAGGAAAAATCAAAACGGAAACTTCTTTATCAAATGGCAAAATCAAAAGCTCAAACACATTAAACTAATGGAAAACAACTGTCATATTCCTGACTTAGAACAGGCATTTATTTGTAAAAAATGGTGGATTTAACTTTTTTTATAGTTAGCTAAACCTCGTACTTGAATGACAGTCATATAGAATTCCATTATATTGACAAAAATGTGTGAGCAAAGCAAAGAGACATAATAGGTAAAATAGTCAAAAATTGGGGTACAGCAATCAACACTATGTTATAATTTTAATTACTATAAAAACAAATAACAATTTCAACAAAGAAAAACAAAATGTCATATAGGCACTCTATAGACAGAGTACATGAGCAAACATGAAAGACGAGAATACAAAAGTGACCATAGCACAATAACACAATGGCGGAATGTATAAATGAATAGCCTCGCAAAAAGTATATATCAAAAATGGACTAAACAGTAAAGGCTAAAAATATACAAAAACAAATTAAAAGAACACTATAACACGTAATTAAGATGATACACAACGTCAGTACCTAGAATCTATACTTAAAGACCATCATGTAGTACTAGTGAAGTTGATACGGAATATTTATCAACAAGGTCTTGGTATCTTCCGATAAACTTTTTCAGAAAAAGGACGAGACGTTCTTTGACATAGCCCTGATCCATCAACTTTCTTCTCAGAAACTGGTGACGTTTTATAAAGTCTGAGTAGCAGCTGCAAGCTCTTGAATACCGAATGAGTTAGGAAATGTATTTCCCATAGGCAGGTGAAGTTGGTATATTGCTAAGGTGGGTGAAATTTATAATTTCAAAATCAAAGTCGTATTGGTTGTCATAGATTCTGGTACTGACCTTGACAAATTATTAATTTTAGCATGAAATTACAAAAAATGAATTACATAGAAATTTGAAAAATTGAATCAATGAAATTTTCCAGTAAATTTATCGAATCGAGTGGGTCTCAAATCATCTCTTTTGTCGTAAAGTTTTGTTTTCAACTGACCCTCATTGTTAATTTCTAGATGTAAGTCAAGATATGAGGCAGACTTAACTGTATCTTTTGTATCCGTTATCTCAAGTTCGATGGGGTAGATGCGTTCAACATAGTCACCAAATTTTGAACTATTTAGTGAGAGAACATCATCTATATAGCGGAAAGTAAAGTTAAAGGATACTGCTAACTTCTTTTCTTTTTTCCTAAGAAGTAACTGTATGAAGTTGCATTATTTATATATAAATAAGGAGATGTGGTATGATTACCAATGAGGCAACTATCCACCAAATGCCAAAGGAATAGGATAATAACCACTATAGATACTGCACATGCTGCAACAATGGATTTAAACTTTAAACCCTTAACGCAAAATAATCTATCTGTTATATTACACAACAGTCAGATTACACGTTGTGACGTATTTAGGTACCCAATGAGGTGATTGAAATTCAACACTATACACTGATTGATATTTTAGTCTTAGAAACATGATTTAAAAATTTGTTTTTATTAGTTGTCAGTATCTGCTAAATTGATGTGACTCCAACTTAAAGTGTTGTATATGCAATTGACTTGTTGGAACATCACATTCAACTATATGACCAAAGTGTAGTTTTTTAAACAATAATCAGAAATGAACAAACGTTATAAGAAATCAATGTTTCTCCTTATTAGCCATGTTGGTAATTTCTTTAATTTACTGGATTTATTGACTGTTGTTTGCTTAACGTCCATTGGCAAATATTTCATGCTTTTCAGGACGAGAACAAAATTAACATTAAATACAACAGGTAGGTCATGTCATAAATTTTGCCTTGTAACAGGCCACATTCGGACCCATCAAAGAGTTCTTGCAAGGGTTCTTAATGTACAGAGATCGTTGCATTCTCTTAACATGAGGCATCGGATTAAACATCGCCAGTCTGACCGGACGTGGCTGCGTACTTGTACATCCCGCAAAGCGAAACTGCCGATGAGAAGAAGACCTTAGTGACCTTATTTCTATTCCCATCCACCATTGGGGTACTAAATTAATGTCAGGCAAGCAAGAACAACATGAATGCAAAATTAATGTATCCACTGAGATAATAACATGAAAAAGGCAACAACTTAATTGCTTCAACTACTTCTTTCTTTACTGAAGTATTTTATTAAAGCAGTCAGGCAAAAATATCCCATTATACCGGTAAAACAGATCACAATATGAATTTCTGAAGAAACTGAAGAAAGATTAACCAATCTTTATCACTAGTATGACACTGTTTAATTATAATACTGTTGTATCTTTACCCTAAGCCCGGGTTCTCCCAGCTAGGAGCAGACAACCGACACCATTGGGCCTCTTGATGGATGAAGCTGAGGACGGAGTCTGCGCACGCCTGCAGCGCCCTCTTGTGTATGGTCATATTGTGTACCAGACGTACTATTCTACGCCCGAATTGAGAGGTAATATTATAGTGTCAAGTCTTACACCTGTATACATCTTTAGTCCAGGTCGGGTCCTTTGAGGGGACAATAGTCTTTCCACGAGACGAACACCACATTATTGGTAGTTACGGGTGGTTTGAACGCACATCGTGAGATTTTGGTAGCCATTTTGGTCAAGGAATTTTGACTGGTGCAATCAAGTGTGACTTGCATAATTATTTGGCATTGGTGTGACTTCGGAAGTCAGTTTAGGCTCAAAATTATAGCTTTAGAAGCAGTACCTCATTGATTTACGCGTTTTATGATAGGTTTTCACTGTCTGTGAAAGTTTTTAAACTTAGTTTTTCAGATTGAGTCTTGAGTGAGTTCGCGTAGTCAGGTAACGGCGATACTGAGATCAATACCGGAAGTGATTTCCGTGATTTTTTAAACAGGCGATTCACAGCTAGGGTACTGAAAAGGATGAGAATCAATAAAGACTTTTTCTTTATTTATTGTAGTGTCATTCATTTATACTGAAGTATCATTGCATATCGGCTATTATGTAGAATAATGAGTGGGTATAAAATCAAATTTTACTCCAGTCCGGAGTCTGTTCTCCTACATGTACCTGGCATTGGTACGGCTACTACAAAAGAATTATGGTTATGAGAAATAATGGTATAACAATAACACCATATTGTCCCAAAGTTCATACATGAGAAATAAAATGTCCCAGGGCTGGTTGGATATGATTGATTTTTCCCGTGATTTGCATGACATGGACAATGTTGATGCAAGGTATCAGGGTCAACCGTATTTATCACAGGAGGGAGATGCAACTGGGGTCATACGTCCCAAGGAAATAAACACAGATACATGTAAAACTGGAACATGAGGGCAACTCAGTTTGAATTAACACCTCATACTCCTGGGGCAATCAAGCAGGAATTTGCTCATTTGCAACAATTTTAGACCGACACAGTCACAGAGGTGGATAGACTTGGTTCAACGTATACACTCATTGAATCTATCCAGGGTGGACATACAGCCAAGACCTACTTTGAATCAACCGTTTTTCAGACTCAGAAATGGTTATGGATTCAACACTTGCTGTACAACGTGGTGTGGAACTCACAGGTAGATCACAAGTCAACGAGATCTATGCCATCCTGCATCCGTGGTGCTTGCGAAAAGATGGAATATCTCTCCCAGGAGATGACTGCAGAATATCAGAAGAGCATATGTCATATTATGAGGAATCATTACACAGTCAACCATTACAGCCAGAAGTCGTTGGTTCTGGATAATTGTCACCATATGGTAGTCAACCATACGTTGAATATGAACCGTCTGATACACCAGACCATGCGGGTCAAGATCAGGTCTTAAGGTGTCAAGGAAACAACCAGTCAGTTGGTATTCATCACAATAGTGAAACCATGATAGAGGTGAGCTGAACCAGCAAGGTTTGGGGTAAAAATATAAAGCCATACGAGCCATCAAGAGCTATGATGAAACATTTTGAGTAACCACAACATACCAATAGGTTTAAACAAAATCTTCAACATGGTCAACCGCCAGCATTTCAACAGCCAGGGTCGACACAACAGTCAACACAATCTGCCAATTGAACATACAAGCCAACTGCCAGTTGAACATACCGTCATAACAAACAACCGACTCAACAAATAATTTTAAAATCAATTCAGCATACCATAAGCAACACATCGAGTCGACAACAATGCACGTATCTAGCAGACAACAGTTTTCTCAACCCACCATCAACAGGTCAACTCATCCGACTGTAAACAGGTCAACTCAACAAGTCAACCAAAGGGCTACTAGTCAACAGTCACCGCAACAGACCTTCGACAGGGCAAATCAACAGACCTGCCAAAGGTCAACCAGCTATCGAGCACTTCAACAGAACTTCAACCTTTCTAGTCATACAGTTGGACAACATTTCAACAGGGTGATGGGTAATCAACAACATCATCAACCGGTCAACAAACTGTGCCCATCCTACATCAGTAGTCAAGTCCTACCAACGACCACTTTTTAACAACAGGTCAGGTCAACTGCAACCCAGCCAGATAGGGTTTCTTCAACAACACAGTTGGTCAACAGAGGCAGCAGCCTGAGGCAACACAAGGTCAACAAGAATTCTGGGCAACCGGTGTAACATCGTCAACATGTTGCTGCAGTGCATCAGCCTCAACCGCCACAGGGAAATATACCGTATCAACAAGAGGCCTTATCAGCCTACAGCTACACCGAATCTTGTTCAGGTAATAGCTCCGCCATGTCATAATGGTGCACCTACACGGCAGTGTACCTGAACAACAACCACCGGGCATATTACCTAGTATGCAACCTCCGTGATATCTCAATCCTCCGCATGCAGACCAGCAGGGTACAACATCCAGCCACAGCTATAAGCGGCTCAGTTTCAGGATCACAGAAGTCCAGCTAAGGTTTCAGATTATTCAAGAGGTGATTCAGATTCGTCTAGTGCTACATCAGGTATAGTATACCGTCCAAGTCGGCACAAAAGTAGAAACCATCGAACACATTCTAGACATAGTGTTTCAAGTAGACAAATTTCTCCGATAGAGGAGGAGGTGAGTGATCGCTCCTCTACATACAAGGAGTTCAGGTAAGTAGCACTCCAAGAGCAAGTCAGACACGGATAGTCATCGTTCTTCTATTAGCCGCCATAGAGTTTAGCAAGATCCGAGGAAACAAGATAACAATTTTTTTTTTTCAATGCCAAAGAACCTTAAGTACACAGGAAAAGGCAACTGGAAGGCATTCTTTACCAAGTTTTCCGTGTATGCTGAGGCTGTAGGTTGGACAGACAAACAAAAAAGAGAACAGCTATGTTGGTGCTTGGAGGACCAGGCGAGTGATTTTTAAACAGTGCTGTTGGGCTCGAATAAAGACGTTGCTTTTAACGCAGTGGTGTCAAAAATGTTGAAATGCTTTGGGGTTCAGGAACCACAAGAAACATCACAGATACAGTTCCAGACTATAACCCAAAAGAAAAGGTATCCTGGAGGATTAAGTGGATCGTGTGTTACTTCTGGTAATCCTTCAAAGACCTGTCTGATGGGTACATGACAAAACAGGCAGTAATGAAATTTTGTCAAGGTTGCAATGATCCAGAGGCTGGTCAACATGCATGTAGATTTAAGCCAGTATCGGTGGAGAATGCCATTGATATACTAAAGTAGTTCCAACATTCCAGGAAAGCTGTGCAGGCCCATAGCTCGAGGAAAAACCCCAGAATTGCCACATGCAGGGAGCTCCAGAACCAACAACACAAGTAAAGGCTAGCGAGACACCCTCAGTACATGAGGTAGGTTCTTCAAAATCAGCCATAGACACTAGAGTGTCTCAGATGGAGCAGTAGCTTCAACAACAACGAAAGGAGCAACCACAGAGCATGCAGCAGATGCAAAGCCTAATTTCCTCAATGGCAACACTCACTGCGGAGATGCGACAATCAAACAGATATAGTGATGCTTCACCCAGTCGGGACTGAGCAGACAATATATCTCCAGGACGTGGACAAGGCCGGAGAGATGGCTATAATGATCGTACCGGTACAAATGTAACCGAAGGACACGTACTCCAAATGGAGAGTGCTATTATTGTCATAAAGAGGACATTTCAAAGAGATTGTCCAGAGTTACAAAATTCACCTGGAAGGCAGACGTCCAAACAGAAAAATCAAACGACATGCAAGTCAGTTACTTTAAATGTGCCAGAAGAACCCGTTGCTGAGGGGCCATCTAATGGTTTACAGTTGTCGGACAATTGGGACTGCTCAGCTCTTGAGAGTGAAGATGCAAGTCCAGGACAAACTAGTGACTGCTTTGATCGATACAGGCTCAAAAGTCACCATTAAGCAGGACAAAAGTTTTCGATTCCTTACAAAAAACCCTATGTTATTAAGGAAACTTTTTAATTTTGCCATTTGATTAGGGACTTTCCGTTTTGAATTTTCCTCGGAGTTCGGTATTTTGTGATTTTACTTTTTATACATGGTGCAGGCCGAGACATGCAGATGACCTGCAGGATAACTAATCCTAATCTTTTAGGATAGATGACCTACATTTTAGCCATCACTTATATATTGCTCCAATCGACTGTGAGATGCTACTTGGTGATGACTTTCTAGCTAGTAATAATGTCATACTCAACATTGGACAAGGAATACATGTCTATCAACGACAAGACTATCAAGTTTTGGGAGGAGACACCATCATACACTCACCGTAAACATAATTACAATGCCAACCTCAATAGTGGTCCCACCTAATTCAGTAATGCGAATGAATTGTACAGTACCAGTACAAGAAAATGATTTTGTGGTAGAACCAAACTCAAAGACTACTTTTGATTTTCAGATCAGTTTGTGCTAAAGGACAAAGTCCAGTTGTTTGTTTCATGAAAATAACGGACAATCCTGTCCGCCTCCAGAGTGGATTTGAAATAGTGGAGACACATGCAGTGACCGTAATAGAATCTATGGATGACCCTGAGGAGCCAAGTGTTGGCACTTGCTCAACCAGTCGGCAGGGCAACAGTTCAAGTGGTACACCTCCAACAGGAGTAGTAACCAGGTCATCTCCAAGAACTATATACTAAATCCAGTCAAGATTTGACCACAGATAGACCAGCAATCAAAACTGAGAACATTGCTTTTACAACCACAGTGATTTCTTTGTAAAAACAGTTTGTCCTTGGTAACTTCAGCAGTTTAGAACATGAAATCGACACTGGTGATGCCGACCTATCCAGCTGCGAATGCGAAGGACCCCAGCTTGTTTTGTTCAGGAGGAGGCGCACCTCAAGAAAATGTTATATGCTGGTTATACAACCTTGAACATCGGAATGGGCTTCAGCACCAGTCCTTACCAGGAAGAAGGATGGCGGGTGCGCTGGTGCATAGATTTCAGGAGGCTTACTTCAGTAACATCACATGATCTTTTCCTTTGCCACCTTATATACGAATGTCTTGATACCTTGGCTGGTAACGTATGGTACTCCAAATTGGATGCTTACTGGCAAATAAAGATCAAACCAGAGGACCGTAAAAGTATGGGTTGTTTGAATGTGTCAAGATGGCTTTTGGACTGTGCGGCGCACCAGGGACCTATGCAAGAATGATGAACCTTGTCCTGAGGGACTAACGTGGAAAACTGTCCTGACCTTCCTGGATGACATATTGGTTTTAGGACCATCTTTCGATGAACACCTCACAAACCTAGAAAATGTATTTACAAGATTTAGAGAGTACAGACTCAGATTAAAAAGGTGAAACAAGAAGCATGGAGGAAGAGAGTCAGGTCTGGAGCAGACCCTACAGTGGGTACAATGAGAGAATCTGACGGGTAAGTGACCGGGATGTAGCATGTCATGTCCCAGAATGCCCAGTAATAACCAGGCATTTGAGGGAACATGCCTTGGCTGACCTGTCGCCAATGTTCGAAAGTAGGTTTTCTAGGAGGTCCTGCAGGACAGAAACTTTCAATATTTCAGGGTCACATTGTGATCCTTCTGGCCAGGTAGTTGACTGGAAGGACGACATCACGTCAGATGAATTTGCCCAGTGGCTCTAGCAGCGAGCAGGAATTCCTAGAGGATGTAGGATCCTGGGTCCGGATATGCCCCACTACAGGCAGCTGCAGTATGCTCTGCAATGAAATGGCCGCAACACAGTGTCTATTCTCTGCACCTGTGGTTGTATTATAGTATTGTAGAGTAATACTTTCTGTGCTCCGACACCTGAAACATGCCAACAGGCTTGTGTGCCCGCAGAAGAGTACCGGGGAAACAACGGCCCATCATATGATGCTGTGTGTCAAATGAATTGGAGGTTCCCGAGTTCGCTCATTGTGGCAGAGCCCGTCGTGGCTCAGTCCAGACCAACCGCTCCAGTGGTCCAGTTCATAGTACCAGTGGTCCAGCCTGCCGTGCCTGTGGAGCAACACAAGTCAGCGGGACGGGTTACCCCACCAGTGGAAGTGGCAGCACCCACCGCCAGGGAATCTTTAGTGGTTCTGGTTTACCAGAATACTAGGAAGATGGTCACTGTGACCACCGTGCAGAGCGCCATCGACCTGGAAGATGAGGAGGTGGTGTTGACCTACCTGGGAGCAGAGGTCACGCACAGTGTAAAGTTGGAGCTGTTGCCTGCAGTAGCAGAACTATTGGTGGTGGTTAAGTCATGAGCTGAGTATCCGGCAGCTTGGGACTTTGTTTGACAGTGAAAGGACTTCTTTGATTAAGCCTCCGCTTCCTGTCTGGAAGCTGTGTTCATCAGGATTTGGAAACCAGGCAAGTGTAAAATTGTAAATATAGTAGCTTAGAATTTAACATTTTGTATTTTTACCATATTGAAGAACGGTTTTGGTGTTTCCTTGGTTTTTCTGGTCTTGGTTTTCCATTTGTTCCATGCTGGAACAGGTGCTTTTATGTTAAATATGGGGTTTATCTAGTAGTAATAGTAGTACTTAGCATAATTTAATTGGAAATTCAAGGGAGATTAATGAACTGGCAGTTATCGAGAGATCTATGTATATATTGATAATTGGAAGTATTTTTGTTTTTTATTTTATTTGTTTGTGATAAATTGTTATATGCGATCAATATTTAGGACGATTCTGGGTTGGACAACTTTATATCCTTTAAGTTATAAATATATTCATCTACGATCAGTATAATTTTAGGTTTGACCATTTCAATTACTTTTTTCAGTGATGAGAGGAATGATGGGTGTCCAAAAACTCTTGATTTTCTTAGCGTAGCACAAAGAACATCAGAATACTTGAATACCGTTTCTTTTTCAAGGGATAATGTGATCTATTCGGAACTATCATGTTCAGAAACAATAGAACCACTTAGAGATGAATCAAGATTGGCTTTCTTGCTACTTTTTCAACCTGTTGCATGGATCACCAGTCTATCACCTTTCAACTGATACCTTAATTACTGATATATATTCTACATAGTTCTATATTTACACCTATGCGTAGGGACTATTTTATTTTAAATATGTACTACTTAACAGTATGTTCTTTTTGACCAGGCCCGATTTGGTGATGTTAAATCTTACAAAGTCTATCCAAATTATTTTGCTAAGAATTCCGTTCAAGCCGGTACTAGGGCGTCTTAAACTTGCAGTGAGATAAGAGTTGGTTCGGTTTTTTCTCTCCTTGTTAAAGATTTCATTGTGACTTTGAGATGAAGAACTGCAATAAAAGCGCTGTTGCTTTTTGTGTTTTTATTGCTGTGCATGTACTGATTTTGTGTCATGCATGGATACTCCATATCCTTTTTCTATTAGTTTTAAAGTCACTTTAATAAATCTTTGCAAGAGTCACAATTTAATCACCAAATATTCAATTATACTTAAGCAGCTTCACACATAATGTCTATTGAGATATAGAATCAGAAAACATCTCAACATGATACATTGAAAATATAAATTTCTCTTTTAGTCTCAAAAATTTTCACACTTTCATACTCAAGGGCATTTAATCAAGCAATTCTATATATATAAATGTTGTTTGTGCTGTATTTAGACCCTCTACCAAGAAATTTGTTTTACATGCACACGTATAAAATTGCGGTTTTATCCAACGCAATCATAGGTTTGAACGTTGTTTTCAATTTAGACTTGTTTATAGATATAAGAAGATGTGTATGAGTGCCAATGAGACAACTTATATTTTTTCGTTTGGGCTTGTATTATATTTTCCTTCGGGTTTATATGATCCGTTCATCCTATTTCGACTCTTTAAAATTCAAGAGTCTATCCTAAATTGAGGAAAATTATATGGCCTTCAAATACCGTTTCGATCCCTTACATCACTGAAGAGACATTAATTGTCGAAATCCGGATATGGTGTACAAAACCTTTGCACCTTTTGTTAGCGGTATACCATCTTTTCCGCAAGTTTATTGTTTTCTGTTTAGTATTGAATTAATAATTAAGATCCATGTTACATCTCGTGATCAATTTATTTGGCAATCGTCAATGGCAGTCAGCAGGGTTTAAGAACATCAGTTGTTCGATCTGTTAGTCAAATGCGATTTGTTAAAATATACCTTTCACTTTTTGGTCTTTTGGAGAATGTTGTTTGTGCTGTATTTAGACCCTCTACCAAGAAATTTGTTTTACATGCACACGTATAAAATTGCGGTTTTTATCCAACGCAATCACAGGTTTGAACGTTGTTTTCAATTTAGACTTGTTTATATTTTTCGTTTGGGCTTGTATTATATTTGTCTTCGGGTTTATATGATCCGTTCATCCTATTTTGACTCCTCAAAATTCAAGAGTCTATCCTAAATTGAGGTAAATTGTATGGCTTTCCTAATACCCTTTCGATTCCTAACATCACTGAAGAGACATTAATTGTCGAAATCCGGATATGGTGTACAAAAACCTTTGCACCTTTTGTTTGCGGTATACCATCTTTTCCGCAAGTTTATTGTTTTCTGTTTAGTATCAAATTTATAATTAAGATCCATTTATTACATCGGTGATCCGTTTATTTGACAATCGCCAATGGCAGTCAACCTGGGTCAAGGATTAAAACAGAAATAGGCATCTGTTATAATTTAGAGAGACGAAATGGTTGCTGTTTGCAGTCACATTTCACTAAAACACTAAAATAATGTCTGAGCCTCTCACAGAAAGTATATAAAACAAAACCGTGGCTATCACACTATTGTTGTGTCGTCAATTCTAATTTCAGAAAAATATGGAAAATACATATCAAAATCTGGACTATTCCTTTTAAAAAGACTATATCTATAAATGGTTGGTTAAATTGAATTTACTTTCCGTAGTAATTGAAATGCAAAAACGGAGAAAAGTTTTGATTTTAAAAGCATTACGTAATGAGAATCAATGTTATTTAACTTAAATATGGACAAAGAATTCCAAAATCAAGGAATTATGTTTTAACTCTGTGAATGTTTTGAAAATAGATAAACAAATTAATAGAGGTCGTAAGAAAACCAAAACAAATTCCAATTATCCTATAGGATTGTTAAAAGTAAAATAGCAAAAAAAAATACCGAACAGCAAGGAAAATTCAAAATAAAAAGTTCTTTATTAATGGCAAAATCAAAACATAAACACATTAAATGAATGAAAAACAACTGTCATATTCCTGACTTGGTACAGGCATTTTCTTATATAGAAAATTGTGGATTAATCCTTGTTTTATAGATAGCTTAACCTCTCAAATGTATGATAGTCATGTAAAATTAAACGATAGAGGCGGAAGATACCAAATGGATTCTCTATATAAGAAGAAGATAAACTGACAACGCCATGGCAAAAATGGAAAAAGACCAAAAGACAAAGATTCAACACAACACAACATAGAAAATTAAAGACTGAGCATCATTAACTCCTCCAAATACCTAAGTGATCTCAGATGCTCCGGAAGGGTAAGGATTCTTAAGTCAATCAAATACTACAGAATTTGACAGTTCTTGTTCTAGACTTTATTTATTATTAGATTTTTTAAATGATCAAAGTCTTTCTAAGAACGTATATAAGGGTATTTTACATATTCAAGTGAGGGTTGTTACCCTTGAATGTTGATGCATCAATCACTCATAACTTCTCTAACTTACTTATATCACTCTTTACCGGATCGGCTTCAATATATATGTAAATGATGAAAATCTTTATCAGTAAAACTTTTCTAAGTTTTGTTGAATCTAATTAATAACCCCAATATCTTCTGTTTTGTACCTAACATTAACAACTTAATTGTTTTTTATTTAAATATTACTTGCAAATAGAAAAAGAGTTAACCTTTAACATACTCTTGAAACGTATTCCACAAGGTACTTCTGAAAACTAAAATAAAATGCATGAAACGTTAAGAATCATCAATGGCTAACCAAGGCATAATAGATTCGCACAGGGTAATAAAGTCAACGTAACAAGAAAAATAAACCGATCACATTTAGCATTAAAGAACAACGCATCGAACAGTGCAAATTTGAATATGTACTTTTCTGTAGAAAACTGATTAAAACGGTATTTCACATCCTAAATTTTATAATATTGTACTTAAAGCGCGGAAATCACTATGTGATCCGTGTAAACTCATCGAACCTTTAAATAAACTTATTAGTTCAGGTTATCTTACCAATGTTGTAATTAGATCTTTGAATATACTTTACATTGGCACTAATATCTATTTTGTCATCAGCAAATTAAAACATAACTAAATTTGTATTCTTTTCAAACGGGATGTTTAAAGACACACCCACGTTCATTTTGATCTAAAGAGGTTAAACTCATAACTATCCTACTGTCTGTCGATACATTTATTTTGGCTTCCACAAGTCATGTCTTCTTTGACTGTCCATGACATTAAAATACTAAATCCCTGGGATGTGTTTTAGTTGATTTTAGTCTCTGATGCATGATTTTTATTATTAATTGTTTTGGCTTTTAACTAGCTGTCAGTAACTGCAGTACTCTCAAATCGTACTTTCTTGTTTATTTGACCTGTTGATACTAATTGTAATGCTTTGTTATTTAATGTTATTCAGGGTTATATCTGGTCTATATACCAGCTTTGATAAGTGTTTGGTACTAATATAAATTTCCACTTCGTACTGTGAACATCAAAATTATTTATTTTGTAAAATATTTCCTTTCTCTATTGTAACTGTACGTATACCTAACAACAAAATTATTTTCATTTACCTGTGTTTAAAGTTATTGCAAATGGCTGATATTTTTGTTCGAGCATATTGTTTTTCATTTCATACCGATATAACATGTTACTTTTATTATTCTTCCTTTAGTTTATTTATTTTGTATTTACATTGTATCATAGGTCAAATTTATTTGTTCAGTGTATGTTCACTGGTGTTAATATGTCCTTTGATTGAGTTAAGCTATTTCAGTTGATATTTTATAGTGTGTCTTTCTATGTTGTGATGTTACACTATTGTTTCAGAAAAAGGGTGAAGGTTTGGTACCATTAAAACGTTTAAACCCGCTGCATTTGTTTGCACCTGTCCTAAGTCAGGAATCTGATGTTTAGTAGTTGTCGTTTGTTGATGTGGTTCATTAGTGTTTCTCGTTTTTTATATAGATTAGGGCCCTTTATAGCTTACTGTTCGGTGTGAGCCAAGGCTCCGTGTTGAAGACCGTACTTTGACCTATAATGGTTTACTTTTATAAATTTTGACTTAGATTTGTCTCATTGGCACTCATACCACATCTTCTTATATCTATTTTCAATTTTATTTAAAACTACTTTGGCAAAGGTTGCTGTTTCTTCTGGATGAATTACATGACCACTAACAGATAACAGATAACCTTTAAATGAACTACATTGTATTTGCCTTTTGATTTTGTACTTAGAAAATGTTTAGCTTTATCTTACAAAAGGGTTTAAAATATCAGAGATGTAATAATTTACTTTATAATGAACTTCTTTGTCATCATAAATATTTCTGTCTATCAATAAGTGCGTTATCCAACGGTGTGGTGTCTCTTTCGTTGATTTCTTTTAATAAAATAAATTGAAGCAGAGATCACTCCAATGATGTTTAATGTAGAAAACTTCCAAGTCATCATTAACATGCAGGTGGTAACATATGTGTTCGTAGAATTTGTAGTGGGGAAAACGTCATGTCTGGAGAAAGTTTTTCACAAGATAAGTAAGAATACTGCAATCTGATCATTGGTTTTACTATTATATTTCAATTATATTGCATCTACAATTAGCTGCAGAATATTTTTCTAATTTTGCTTAACCCTGTAAATTCAATGAAATAAGGAGCTGTGTCATTCTTTTAATAAAAAAACCTAATATGCAGTTAGACAGTCAATTAGACAATTATCAACTAAAGACCAAATGGCGTAGATGTATATTTTCCCGTACGGCCTTTGTCAAAATATTTATATCTACGTTAGCCATTCTTTTTATGAAACAACGTACGACCAATTGTTCAATTTGCCTTTAAAAGAGAGACAAAAGATACCAAAAGGATAGTCAAACTCATAAGTCAAAAACAAACTGACAATACCATGGCAAAAAAAAAACAACGTTAAGTTTTTGATGGGAATACTTCGGTAAAGGGTAGAAAAGTCACACTTGTTTATACTATTGCATGAGGAAATATATATTTTTTACTCTAACAGATCTTTTGTATTCTTACGAATCCTCATCTCATCCACACCGCCCTAGAGTAGGAAGTTTCACAATAATAATGAAGACTAGCCTTAATTGCAGATAAAATTGATGTTATTAGTATGGATGATTGATAATTGGTTTCTTAACGTCCGGTGGTAAATATTTGATGGATGTTCACGTTGATAAATAGTTTGGAATTAAACTCACCATAGTTTAGTTTAAAAATATTATTATTGTTCAACAAGGACAAACGGACTAGACACAAGTTTTTCAACTAAGTAACGTCTTCTCTAATACATACATCAATATAAAAAATTAACGAACATTACATGCATAAAAAGTAATATAACAAAAATACCGAAATCCCAGGAAAAATCAAAACGGAAACTTCTTTATCAAATGGCAAAATCAAAAGCTCAAACACATTAAACTAATGGAAAACAACTGTCATATTCCTGACTTAGAACAGGCATTTTTTTTGTAAAATGGTGGATTTAACCTTTATAGTTAGCTAAACCTCGAACTTGAATGACAGTCATATAGAATTCCATTATATTGACAAAATGTGTGAGCAAAGCAAAGAGACATAATAGGTAAAATAGTCAAAAATTGGGGTACAACGGAGTAGACACAAGTTTTCAACTAAGTAACGTCTTCTCTAATACATACATCAATATAAAAATGAACGAACATTACATGTATAAAAGTAATATAACAAAAATACCGAAATCCCAGGAAAAATCAAAACGGAAACTTCTTTATCAAATGGCAAAATCTAAAGCTCAAACAGATTAAACTAATGGAAAACAACTGTCATATTCCTGACTTAGAACAGGCATTTTGTTTGTAAAATGGTGGATTTAACCTTTTTATAGTTAACTAAACCTCGTACTTGAATGACAGTCATATAGAATTCCATTATATTGACAAAAATGTGAGCAAAGCAAAGAGACATAATAGGTGAAATAGTCAAAATTGGGGTAGCAATCAACACTATGTTATAATTTTAATTACTTTAAAACAAATAACAATTTCAACAAAGAAAAACAAAATAACATAAAGGCACTCTATAGACAGAGTACATGAGCAAACATGAAAGACGAGAATACAAAAGTGACCATAGCAAAATAACACAATGGCGGAATGTATAAATGAATAGCCTCGCAAAAGTATATATCAAAATGGACCGAACAGTAAAGGCTAAAATATACAAAACAAATTAAAAGAACACTATAACATGTAATTAAGATGATACACAACGTCAGTACCTAGAATCTATACTTAACCATCATGTAGTACTAGTGAAGTTGATACGGAATATTTATCAACAAGGTTTTGGTATCTTCCGATAAACTTTTTCAGAAAAAGGACGAGACGTTCTTTGACATAGCCCTGATCCATCAACTTTCTTCTCAGAAACTGGTGACGTTTTATAAAGTCTGAGTAGCAGCTGCAAGCTCTTGAATACCGAATGAGTTAGGAAATGTATTTCCCATAGGCAGGTGAAGTTGGTATATTGCTAAGGTGGGTGAAATTTATAATTTCAAAATCAAAATCGTATTGGTTGTCATAGATTCTGGTACTGACCTTGACAAATTATTAATTTTAGCATGAAATTACAAAAAATGAATCACATAGAAATTTGAAAAATTGAATCAATGAAATTTTCCAGTAAATTTATCGAATCGAGTGGGTCTGAAATCATCTCTTTTGTCGTAAAGTTTTGTTTTCAACTGGTCCTCATTGTCAATTTCTAGATGTAAGTCAAGATATGAGGCAGACTTAACTGTATCTGTTGTATCCGTTATCTCAAGTTCGATGGGGTAGATGCGTTCAACATAGTCACCAAATTTTGAACTATTTAGTGAGAGAACATAATCTATATAGCGGAAAGTAAAGTTAAAGGATACTAACTTCTTTTCTTTCTTCCTAAGTAACTGTATGAAGTTGCATTATTTATATATAAATAAGGAGATGTGGTATGATTACCAATGGGGCAACTATCCATCAAATGCCAAAGGAATAGGATATTAACCACTATAGATACTGCACATGCTGCAACAATGGATTTAAACTTTAAACCCTTAACGCAAAATAATCTATCTGTTATATTACACAACAGTCAGATTACACGTGGTGACGTATTTAGGTACCCAATGAGGTGATTGAAATTCAACACTATACACTGATTGATATTTTAGTCTTAGAAACATGATTTAAAAATTTGTTTTTGTATTATTTATTTTGACACAAGAATAAAGATTTGAATAGAAAATAAAATGATATCTAAAATTTCACCATTTTCATGAGAAACTTTTCCTTCATTGTCTTTTAATTCCGTAATAAGTTTTGATTGTTGCCTCTGTTTTACTAATCAGTCTATAGAAAGTTCGAATCGAGAAATCCGTTTCTTATGTGGAGTAGCGACATTTTCTTTTGTAAATGAGACGCATTGTGGGGAATTCTCAGACGAATGTTGACATCTGTTGGAATAAAAAAAAAAAAAATTCATCAGAAAGTACTTGCTTATTCTTTTTAAAACATAGACGTATTTAACAGGACAAACGTATATACAACTTGCTATGTATTTTGAATATTTTATCCCAAATATGATGTATTTATACGAGTAAATATGCATTTGCATTAAATAAAACCTAATTGCACGATCTATAATTTTGAGATGCCAAATACTTTTGACAATGATGTACCAAAGACAGTGGATTGGCCATTGAGCTAATTCGATTGCATTCTACGCCTAAATCACTTATAATAGGGTAATAATGCTATTCTTCCTTATGTGAATGCGACGTTTTTCTAATAGAATAGCGATCTGCTTTTATTAATATGAAAATCTTTTCCACTGCGATATTTTTCTAACAAAACAATTATTATTAAAACAAAGTAAAAACATCGACAATTATTCATGACAGGTTCAATGGTACAGGTAAAATATCACTGAAATTTCGTATTAGATGATTTACGTACATAATAAACCAATCAATATACGCTTATAAAGAAGTAGACACGATTTTCAATATCCCCTGCACGTCAATCAATTTTGTGATTACAAATAAATATTGCACAGTATTTACCACCTTTCAACTTCCGCTTAAAAAATAATGTCTGGTTAGTGTCAGTCTAGAATAATAAATAATTTATCATGCATTTATTATACAAAACATTCAAAGCCAATGAAACATGACTGAAGATGCATGGCCAAATAATCTCCATGGAAAAGTTAATGAATATGATAATACTGTTACAACTGCATACCAAATATCGTTAAACTATAATTGTCAATGGTTCTCTTTAAACTGACATATTAATCAAAAACTCTCACTGTAAAAAAATAAATTACAACAAAAATATCGAACTCCAAGGAAAATTCAAATCGGAAAGTCCCTTTCAAATGGCAAAATCAAAAGCTCATACACATCAAACGAATGGAAAACAACTGCCATATTACTGACTTTGTAAGCGATGCAAAACTTTCGCAGTCAATGAACTATCGTTCAGGGGCGAGGCCTTATTATCTCCATAAAAAATGCCAATACTAATACAAATGCATACCAAATACCCATTGACTTATCGTAAGTGGTCCCCATTTAAAAAAAAAAACTCTACCTTATCACAAATTAGAGAAAAAATTTTGACGCCGCCGACGCCACCGGAAACAGCACGCCTCCATTACTTCGTAGAGGCGAGACAAAAAATATCTATACTAACGTACATTTTTTTCGCCCTCTTATATTTCTGGAAAATCTATATTTGATGTAAAATAAATGTTATATATTACAATTTTATCGAATTATGCATGGAGATTATAAAGGCCAAGAACTGCATTCGATAGGTTAAAATGTGGAAAGTAAGAACATATCTTTTATAAAAGTAAGGATATGAGGTATGATTGCCAATGAGACAACTATCCACCAAAGTTCAAATAAAGTGGATGTAAGCAATTATAGATAACCGTGCGGCCTTCAACAATGAGAAAACCCATAACGTATAGTCGGCTATAAAATGCCCCGACATGAAAAATATGAAACAGTTCAATTGAGAAAACTAACGGCCTAAATTATAAAAAAACAATTAACGAAAAACAAATATGACGGACAGGAACCAACGACAACCTCGGAACTACAGGCTCCGGACTTGGGACAGGCATATAAAGAATGTGGCGGGGTTAAACATGTTTGTGAGCGCTCAACCATCCCACTAACCTGGGACAGTGGCGTAACAGCACAACATAAGAACAAACTACAAAAATCAGTTGAAAAAGGCTTAACTCATCAGATCGATACAAAGCAGAAAAACATCAAACATAAACATAGACCGGACGTGGCAGGGTATTTATCCATCCCTCATCCCTAACAACAAAAAGACGCGAAGTACAGATCTGAGAATACTCGCAGTTAGTAAATATGTTTGAAGAACAATTAAAACTTTCGATAGATGTCTGATAAGTTCATTTTGACAGTAAGCAATTGGTTAAGACTACTACCTGATAAAACATGAAAAAAAACGTATAGCTACAATAAAACATACCGCAACTACATTAAAAAATATCGCATCTACAA
>JAASAO010001050.1:0-26722 GCA_017311375.1 Mytilus coruscus
GCACAAAATCCCTGTATGTCTGTCCGTTCATGCTACCCTGCAGATTATGCATACCACCTTACAACAGTATGAGATGAAACCCCATACTGTAACACCACCAGCAACGTATGCAGTCGTTGGGCAAATGTTGTTTTGGTTATAAGAAGTTTTATTTTCCCGTCAAACTCGTATTCTGCCGTCTATTGGTAGTTACAGAAACCGACTCTCATTTGACCAATGAACATTTTGCTAGCTTCTCATGTTCCAGCGTCGATGGTCATTGGCCCTTTGAAACCTGATTATACGGTGCCTGACTGTTAGGGCAGGTCCCTTGACAACACGACGTGCTCTTAGGTAGCCTCTATGAAGTCGTCATAACAATGTTAGAACACTTACACGACCACCTTGAGGTCAATGGTGTCTAAGCTGTGGGGCAGGGGTAAATGGGTTGGCTTTAGCACGACCAATTAGCAGTCTGTCATCACGATCGGTAATTAAACGGGGTCTTCCGGACCTTGGTCTACAATTTACAGTTCCTGTGTTAACATGACGTTGTAAAATTCTGACAATGACGGTGTGATTAACATTGAAATGGTTACCTATGCTCCTAGTGCTCCTACCGGCATTTGACATGTCAATTGCTTGTCAACGTTCAGTCACAGATAACTTACGCCTTGCCATATTTCACAGTGACTTGGTGAAGGTCAAATTTAACCTGTACGCGCGACAGTAGGAATATGATTTAAAGGCATCGAAACAGTGTATTCGAAAAAGTGCAGATGACCTTTAATAAAAAGTTGCTTGGCGTGTTTATTGGAGTTTAATTTTTTTGGTCGTAATGAATTTTCTTAGTGTATGTTATAGGCAATTCTTAACACCAAACATAAATATTTTTTTTGCAATAGTTTAAAAAATATTGCGATTAATATTTAGGTGGTGCTTAACTTTTGGCGGACTGTATATAATAAAATTTACCACCAACAGCTCCGATTTGATTGGTTGATGAAAATCGGAGAACATCATTCTTCCTATCATTCATAACTGAATTTCTGGTAACAAACTGTCTCATACTGGTGAAACCATGTCTGAATGGACTGTGTTGACATTCATTAAACGTGATAGTCTGGTCCATTGTAAAATTGGATGTAAACCTATTCATTGAATATCGTCTCGTTGAACACGATTTGATAACGCCTATGAAATAAGAGAGTTTAAAAGTATTAGAACTTTATAAAGATCTTTACCAAAATTAACGTTACATAACTCCTTGTCATCACTGATTCCCGCTAAGAAAAAGACACGATAACAATAAAAAATACGTGGTTTTTTTTCTTGGTATAAAACAAACGTATTGCACTTGATCATGTTGTATAAAAAGCTTTTGTTTGATTTTTTTTTCTCCGTTTGAATATATGTCTTCCTGACCTGCTGGCTTGTCTTTCCTCCTCTTGATTTTGGTTTTTATTTTGATTTCAACACTAAGTGGTCGGTGTTTTCTACAATAGAGGGGCGAAAGATACCAGGGGGACATTCAAACTCATAGATCGAAAATAAACTGACAACGTCAAGGCTGAAAATGAAAAAAGACAAACAGACAAACAATAGTACACAAAACACAACATAGAAAAATAAAGATTAATCGACATGAACCCCACCAAAAACTGGGGGTGATCTCAGGTGCTCTGGAAGGGTAAGCAGATCCTGCTCCACATGTGGCACCCGTCGTGTTGGTAGGTCACATTCGTGAAAAGGGAACAGAATTGTAGTTACGACATTAGGAACATATCCGTTATCATCTGTGAAACGGATATTCCATAACGGTCACCCAAATCGTGATGGCGTCCTTAAATTTACGAAGGGATGATTTCAACTTCACCATTTGGAACTCTTGGTTTGATAGCTTCCTTGTGAGCAGCAACCCTCTATCAAGGAAATCATGAAAGGAAATACAAGCCCGGGAATATCGTATCAATTTGGAGATATACACTCCGTATGCAGGCGCTGCTGGAATGTTGCTACATAAAAATGGAAAGTTAACAATTGGGAAGCTACGTGTTACAATGTATGTATTTATACTGAATACTAAACTTAAGAAATTGTACATTTTTTTAATCAATGAAAAATCTTTTACACTATACGACGAAATGAAAGGGACACAGTTAATTATATTGTCAACCTACTATGATATAGACGGCTTGTTTGATTTCGACATTTCTTATCTGTTGTCTCGATAGTTATGTAGTAATTTAAGATTTTTGTTATTTACTATAAATATGTATGTATTAGAAACATGAAAGTTTATCAGAATCATACAATTTAATTTAATTTGGCATATATTTTCAGTTAAATTAGAATACCTCTGGAAACCCTTGTGAGCTGTTCCGTGAAGTCATTGAATAATATACTGTACAGATGATCTGGGACTGTCCCTTGTACAAATGTCTTAACTATGAACTCTGACGAAAAGGTTAAGATTTGTTGCGTAATTAACACTGTCTCACCGCTTAGATACTTTATTAAAGCTGTTCTGTTCAGTTCTCCACCTAAAACAAGAAATTGGTTCTCAATTCATTGTAATGTTTATTTTGTTTTACCTTCATTTTTCGATTGATATACTTCAGTTTATAAAATGTGAACGTGCATATATTTTTATAACTATAGGAACAATTCCATTGTTGTTTAAATGCTCAATTTATAATATTTTTGTAGCAGCAGCATAGGTATTTGGGAGAAAAGTTGCTGTTTAAATTTGTAATTTGTAATTTTAAATTAACAAAAACATATATTTTTTAAAGGATTGACAAAGGAAATATAAAAATGATCTACAAAAGCTTGCATCCTGAAAACTGGCGTTTGTCTTTTCCTAATTTAGTCTATTGTCATGTCTCTGTTGGAAAGATATCTATGAACTTATCTTACTAATAATAATAAATGAAATTTCTTAAAAAAACATATCTTCGATGAAAACGGTTGGAAGATACCAAAACAGCCATCTATTGTCGTATATTAAATGATAGCAGGCACCATATTCACATGAAAAAGACAGTAGTCATTAGAACATTGCACGAAAAGGCAGCGATTGAGTAAAGTGACAAAAACGTTAACAAATATAAATGCATATGAAAATCAAAGTATCTTCTTTTGTTCCAGTGTTGGAAGGTGCAGTGTTACTTTTACAATACAGACAATCACAGTCTGACATTCCAAATTTTAATGTATTCCTATAAAACAAACTACATCTCATAGTGTACTTACCTGTCATCATGAAGCCATTTTTAGCCTTCTTCCCCTGTGGAACAGCAAACATCCATCCAATGATGTCACCGATCGGCTGCAATATTTTCATCATTGTTTTCACAGTGTTTTGTTTACTTCTTATATGTGTTTCTATTCGTCCATTGGTTGTATATACATAAGAAAGTAAGTCCACATTCTCTATGGCTTTGTTGTTCAATACACCATTAACTTTACCTCTCAGTATTAGTCTTTTCCCTATTTATGTAACGACAAAAGGTTTTAATTCATCGTTAGTCAGTAGATTGACGTAGCATAATAATCATAGCGCTAATAGGGATATTTCTTTTTTTTCAATTCTCGTCACTTCTCTTGGATTAAAAAATGCGCAAAACGAATATCATGATTTTCAAAATAAGTGGACAAATACTTGAAAAAGGTTAATTCTATTCAAGTTACCGTAAAATATTATGAAAATTATGAATCACATATAAATTGTGCAGTGCTTACCTTAAGGGAGTTAAAAAACTTAACCATGTTTACAATGGTCATGGTTGAAACAACAGTCATTTAGGAATTTTGTAAACATTTTAGATGTGCAAAAATAAGATCTGACAATAGTTAAGTAATTTTAAACACAGAGATAAAAAATGTCATGTTTCATTTGCAATACTTTTTACACTTTTACAATACACTTACCTGTTTTCAAACATCGAATTCCATTCCCGTAGAACGGCGCTATGCATTCGCAATAGGCGGCTTTGTCAAAGTAGACATACTTGGCGTTGATATGACATATGTCTGCTCCTTCTGAACATGCAGCAACACTCATAGAAACCCCAGATGTTGTGTCTGAAATATATCAAGTACACATTTTATTCTTTAGAATAGTTTAGAAAGGAATATAACACTTAGCAGGGACAATATTGATTACAGCATTTATATCATAATTGTAACTACAAATGCATTTGCTGTATTATGGTACAATGACTATATTAGACATTTATATTTTATTATCTGTAAAGTATATTTAACTGTCATGACATAGGGGAATGGATAAAAAAAGTCACTTTATTATAGTCCCTTCAGTTCGAAAATCAAAAAGTATTATAAATTCAAAGAAGAATATCCTTCAAAAGATATTTGTCTGTCAGAATTATGGTTTCAAGAACGAATAAAGGTTATGCAAAAACGAATCTCGTAATACTTATATCAGGAATTTAATGGTTTTGCTTTTTGCTAACCCCAAAACCAACAAACCTTTTAGGACCTATTTCTCTGACCTACCTAGTTGATCTAAAGGGAAGAATTTTATTTCAGCCAAGAGATCACTAAAAATTAAAAAAAAAAACTTTGTCCAAAGAGCTTGTAGGCGAAATTATATATAGAAACTAGTAAATTTTTGTACAACTCGAAGTTTTGGCTTTCCTATAAGTTGCTCAAAATGAAAAATGTAAATAATGCCGGTCAACCAGTCATCTCTACAAATTCCTAACCGAGATAAAAATATGTCTGAATTTAAAGATTTCATTTTAGGTCACACGTATATAGAATTATACTTAAAATAAATACCACCTATTTTTTGAATGATTTTATTTGGAATCCTTCAATTCACCTCCACTCCTAGACTATCCTGATTTATATACTAAAGGAGATGAAGGGTATATGTCAAAGACACACCAACCACACACAAAAGGTAACATACAGTCGTAAACAATTGGTTTATATACAATATATCAGCTCTTAATCGTCCTAAATTAAGAAAATGTGAATAAATTTAACATAAAAGATCTTCCATCAACATGAAATTTTCCAAGAGAACAAAAACATTATCACATAAAACAACCACTGACGAGCTTCCTGATTTACGACAGGCACATGCATAAATGGCGGAGTCAGACTAGATACAAGTTTTTTCTCTGGGTGTATGCTCTCTATATACCAACTTCCCCAAGCTTTAATAAAGATTGCAATAAAGCTTAATGGAAGTCTCTTCGTTTAAAAAATAATAAAAATCAATAGGTTTGTGTTTAATAGTGAGCACGATTTCCATGTTAACGGCACATCAATGAAGATGTATGTTTTGTCATATGCCAATATCTGTATAGGTATTTGGCAAAGGCAAAGACCCAAAACTTCTCTTGACTGTATTTATTTTGGTTCGTTGTCATTGACGATGTTGACATGAAAATGAATAAATCATTACAGAAACACAAAGATATTATTGATCAAGCCAGCAACTCAACGCCATTCCATCAATAAAATCAAAACAAGAGCGCAGTTTGTCTAACAAAGACCACTTCACAAAATAAGATTGAAGAATCATATGCGATTTGAGATACAATCAGTTTGCAAGGACATTCATGAATGGTGATATCTTTGACTTGAATAAGTTTCACACTGAAGCAATATACCGTATAGCGGGTTATTTTCGCGGGTGTAAAATTTCGCGATTTAGGGGCAACAAAGTATACGAAAAATTTTGGCGGTTTTTATTTTGGTGGATTCTTAAATCCCAATTAAATATTTTTGCGGATACTGAAAATGTTGCAGATAAAAAGTTGTAAAAATTGAAAAACAAGTGTCTATTGTTATGGTTAATTGATTTTTTTTCCTGAATGACAGTATTTTTTATTGATTATATTCTGATACAGTTAATCAATAGAATATCGGTAACTTAGAGATTTGTCACAGGTATACACACTTCTTATAAATTTTACGGTTGATTAGTTACGAAATTGACCGGACCATTGATGTACTTACTAATTAGGTTATAAAATTATCAAGAGTGACTTACAACTCTTATGGAATTTGACACTAATTAATAAGGGTAATTACTTGATAGAGTACCTTACACTCTTAATCTATTTGACACTAATTGAATAGGGTATACACACCTGACAGTCATTTTATAAAATACATGTATGTACATTGCCCTTTGGCATTTATGTTGTTAAAACTAACATATACCGTTATTGACCTGCCAAACGGGAAAAAATAGATTGTTTACAAAACGCTTTAGCTATTAGAAAGTACCGAACGTATGCATAAATTTTCGCGGAATTTATTTTCGCGATTTTCATTTATCCGCCAAAATAAGCGAAAATAAACAACCCGCGAAAATAACCCGCTATACGGTAACACAAACTTTGTATACTGTGTATACAAAATCAAAAGATCTATTAGAATACATGCAATCTAGGTCTCTGTCGTTTAGTAAATAGTGTGGCCTCCACACCCACACAAAATATTATACACTCGTACAATCACCGGACAAACATGGTTAACAGTCTAGTCAAAAGTACAATAACAACAATAACGAACTCAAGGAGAAATTCAAAACGGAAAGTCCTTTATAAAATTGCAAAATCAAAAGCTCAAACATATCTAACGAATGGAAAACAACACTAACTGTCATATTCCTGACTTGGTGCTGGCATTTCCTTATTTAGAAAATTGTGGATTAAACCTGGTTGTGTAGTTAGCTAAACCTTTCACTTGTATGACTTTTCGCATTGAATTCCATTATATTGACAACAATGTGTGAGCAAAACAAACAGACATAATAGGTAAAAACACTGTTAATGTATTTGATAAATTCGAGTTTGAACTTTGCATGTAATCCAAATTTTTTAATACATCATATATTCTCAGAACAAAATTCATATCATATTATTTTTACCTGCAGTTGGCGACCTCGTGTTCATTGCAACGGTGTCTGCCGTAAAGGGTGGAAAGGGAAAGGACTCATTTGTGCCTTCACGTTTTCCTTGTACATCCACTGCAATAAGTAGATAAATATGAATTATGCAAAATTGAAAGGTAACCGTAGTTAATGCTAAAATGGGAGAAACAATTATGGCAGTCAGCAATAAACACCAACCACTGGATTAGATACTTCTGACTTGCGACAGGCATTTGGAGGGTGTTGCGTGGTTAAAGGTGGACTTTGGCCTGTCAATACTCCCTAAACCTGAAATAGTTGTGAGACTGCAAAATAGAAGAACAGATTCTATTAATCAATTGGAAAGGGTTTGACTCATCAGACCAGTACTAAGTACAATACAAACAACAACTAGACAAGGACAAAAACTACTATCGAAGAATGCTTGCAGTTACTAAAAGTTAGACAAGTTCAAGTCCGAATTTTTTTTTTATCAAATACATTAACAATGTTTTCCTAGACTGGTAGCCATGTGTGTCCGGTGATTGTACGAGTGTATAATATTTAGTGTTGGTGTGGAGGCCACACTATTTACTAAATTGTTTCTGACTGTGTAGTGTTTGTACGTGTGTTTTTACAATATATCCCTAATGGTGTGTGTATGTTGTTTATGAATAAAGGCAACAGTAGTATAACGCTGTTCAATAGTCATAATTCAATTAGCCAAACCAAATCCGGGTAACAAACTAAAACCGTGGGAAACACATCAACTATAAGAGGAAAACAACGGAACAACAGAAACACTGAACTACAACAAAAGCAAACGCCAACATACATAGAAACGTGGTTTAACAACATGACAAGCATGATGCTGCCTATATGGTGTGTATACTTTAGCCACTGTTTACAGCGTTTGACTTTGTTGCGACCGCACGATTTCCTCGATTGGTTCTAATTGATTTGTGTAACTGTGCTTACCACACTATTTTTGATGATGTATTTCTGTGTGTGTGTTTCAAGCTGCCTGAGGTAACTATTCTGTTTTACGTTATTGCATATGCCACTTGATTTTGTATTTCGAACTGGTGTTTGTACATCTGGATAATACACCTTTTTTAAATGGTACCCGTCTTGTATTCCCATTTGTTGTTACAATGACATTTTGCATTCATCCATTTTGTCACCAATCAAATCTGAGGTTCAGAAAACTGTAAAACTACCTTCTCTAGGGGCGGAGTGAATCAAATGTGGATACCAAAAAACATGACATCTCTGTTCCCTTTATACCAGTATCCCCCATGCTAAACTTCAAGACAGATTGAAATAATTAGTCCAACGTTGTTTGATAAAAAGAATGTCCAACGCAGATACAAATATTTTGTTTTAGGTGGTATGGGAGTATAAATTAAAAATGATAGAATTTGTTCATACTTTGTTAAAACGTACTATATAATGTGATATATTCAAAAATATAATAAAAATGATAGATCACCGAGCTTTTTCTCAAGCTATAGGTTGTGATAAGATGACACATTTTGTATGGATTATACAGTAAAAAACATCTTTTGTGAATAGAACCTAAACAAAATGATAGAATTGTAAAATAAAATACGAGAAGATAGCTTTTAAAAAATGCTTTCAGAATATCAAAAGAAAAGATAGGGTAACCGTACGTTTTTTCCTGCTAAAACATAAAATAGCAAGATTTCATGTAGATTCCTTTAGAAAATGTACTATTTCAGAGTTACATTCCCTTAATACACCATTTAAAAAAAACATTGAAAATCAAGCAAAAATAATCTACGTTTGTAAAAACATTAGTAATTATTAGGTATATCTTATAAATTTGTTTATTTATAGAAAATTCACATTTATTTAGTAAATTGCATTTCTGCATAAATTGTGCTGACTTGATTGAAAATTTGGACCTTGTTTCTCTACTATGTTACAATCCAAGATGGCGAAAGACACCCATACCACCTTAAGGAAGATATAAATCATACTTTGTAAAAACAACACTCTTATTCTAAAAACAAATTATCCGAAACTGAAATCATCAAGATGCTTGGATTTTTTATTGAGAACTCATTTGTTATGTTTGGAAGACGTTTTTTATTTTCTTTCAGACTTGATATCGTCGGCCAAAGCTTTATTACGCCAATAATATCTCAGTGTCAGACTCGATATCGTCGGACAATGATTTATTACGTCAATGATATCTCAGTGTCAGACTTGATATCGTCGGCCAAAGCTTTATAACGTCAATCATATCTCCGTGTCATAATTGATAATCGTTTGTTTTACGTCTTTTACGACGTCATAAAACCGACATACGTCAATTTTCGAAATGCAGTACAGAATGATAAAGACAAATGAAAATATCAGTAAGAGTCACAAAAATAAAGCATATTACGAGTGAGTGCAGCCAAGGGGCATATTCAGTTTCTTTATATTGTAAAACACTGACAAAATGTTAATCTAATCATTGATTTGAGTGTTTTCTAGAAGTCTGTCGTGATAACGTCGGGTCAAATAATATTGTTCCATAATTACATTATGGCATCGTTAATGATTCATGGATCAAATAAAATTGTTCCATGAATACATTATGGCATCGTCATAGATTCCTAGGGTCAAATGATATTGTTCCGTGGATACATTATCGCATCGTTAATGATTCCTAGGGTCAAATAATATTGTTCCATGATTACATTATGGCATCGTTAATGATTCATGGGGTCAAATAAAATTGTTCCATGAATACATTATGGCATCGTCATAGATTCCTAGGGTCAAATGATATTGTTCCGTGGATACATTATCGCATCGTTAATGATTCCTAGGGTCAAATAAAATTGTTCCATGAATACATTATGGCATCTTTAAATATTGAACGAGATTTAACAAACCAATATGAAATATTAAACAAGATTTAACATACCAATATCAAAATTTAAACGAGATTCAACATACCAATATAGAAAACTAAACGAGATTTAACATACCAATATAGAAAATTAAACGAGATTTAACATATCAATATCAAAATTAAACAAGATTGAACATACCAATATCACCTGAGAATTCTTCATCTTCGGTGCTGAACTCTTTTGATCCGGAGTACACTACAAATATGATATTTTAAAATATTAAATTTTAAAGTAAATGGTTATATACCGCGTTTGTACTGATTGTCATGGAATTACAATGATGTGAACATCAAAAAGGGTTTATACATTATGACATCGTCAGTGATTTCTAGGGTCAAACAATATTTTTCCTTGATTACATTAAGGCATCGTTAATAATTCCGGATAGACTTTGTTAGTCTGAACAAATCTCTGAAGACATCTAAAAGTCATAAAACTTTAGAATTCTATATTTTTGGTACATTTCACATATGTTTTATTTGTCAGTATAGTCGAGTTACTCGTGGTTCGTCTACGGGTTTTTATTTAATTTGTTTTTTTATGTGTGTACTGTTTGGTCTTACATAATCTTGTCTTATATTACAGTTATTTCAATTTTATTTTCTCTATGTATGTAAAAGTTAAGATAAAAATCAGCTACTTCAACTATATGATTTTAAGTTCAAAGCAACTATATGTACAGCATTTTTATACAGTTTTGATTAAGAAGAAAACCGACATCGTTAGAAAATACAAATAATAACACCATGACAAACATTTTTCCGTTTTAATATTCTTGTCATGGTTAGAAAATACATAAAATAACACCTTTACAAACTCAAAACTGAAGGAATGACTAAGACGTAGTGTTACAAATGAAAGTTAACGAGATTTAACATACCAAAATCTAAAATTAAACGAGATTTAACATACCAATATAAAAAATTAAACGAGATTTAACATACCAATATAGAAAATTAAACGATATTTAACATACCAATTTCAAAAATTAAACGAGATTTAACATACCAATATCAAAAATTAAACGAAAATTAACATACCAATATCACCTGCGAAGTCTTCATCTCCGGTGCTGAATAACTCTTTTGGTCCGGAGTACACTACAAATATAATATTATAGGATATTGATTTTAAAGTAAATGGTTATATACCGCGTCTGTACTAATTGTCAAGGGATAACAATAGTGTGAACATCAAAAAGGGTTTGGCGCGCATTCTGTATGTGCCTGTCCCAAGTCAAGAGCCTCTGTAAATGTTATTAAGTGTTTGTCGTTTGTTGCTGTATATTATGTTTGTTTTTGTTCATTATTTTTACATACATCAGCCCGTTAGTTTTCTCGTTTGAATGGTATTACATTTGTCTTTTTCATGACCATTTATAGCTGAATATGCGGTATGGGTTTGCTCATTGTTGAAGGCTGTACGGTGACCTATAGTTGTTAACGCCTTTGTCATTTGGTTTCTAGTGTGGTGAGTTGTCTTATTGGTAATCATACCACATCTTTTATTTTATACCCATTTCATCTAAGTTTTCTTCTCTCTCAAGGACATTTAAATCTTTTGATCCCGGGTACCCTAAGTAGATAATGGTACATGCTATCAAATTTGCAAATAAAGTGTTATATACAGAGATTACATATCTCCTATCCATTTTATCCATTTATTGCAATCTTTTTTTGTTAGAAATGTTAGACTTAACGCATTTAAACATACTTATCTTTTGAGTTTTGCAAGGATCCATTACCGAATTTTTTAAATCAAATTCCAATAGCAAAAATGTCAAGAACTACACGTTTATATTCCGTTTAAAACACGTTATACCTTAAATAGAAAAACAATGAAGTTAGTGTTATTGAGATTAGTATGCATTGATGACCATTATAACTGTACTAAGACATTAGGTCTCGGTTGTATTTTGTGCTGACCTGATTTCCGTAAATATAAATACTTGAATACGACGTGAGGAATATATTACCAAAAGGTAGCAAAATATCGAGATGTTCGATTTGAAATTGAAATACAGCTTTAAAACTTTAACGTGACTGGTGCAGAATGCATAAACGAAATAAAGCCGCATGATAACCTTTAAAATTGATTCCATTTGGGCGTAAACATATGACTTGAACTGCTGTAGTCAATTCAATAGTTGTAATACCCATTGCTAAAACAGAACAAATACTCTATAACATGACACAAATTAACATTTGATTTCGTGCATAGTGATTCTAGAAACGCAATTAAAAAATATCTGCAGTTGAAGGCCAATTCAACAAATTAACACGAAAAAAATACTCCAAAAACTGGACAGGTAAATCTGTTAATCGGTAAAAAATACAATTTCTCAAATGTAAATGAAAATGAAACAGCATGCCTGATATCACTGGAGACTGTTAAGTACACGATCAAAACATCTACGTAATCATAGTAACCTCTCAAAAACACATATCATATATACTTTGCTACAAACGCGACACGATATCAAAATATCATACAAGATGCTGTTCTGATATTCAATGATATCACAGATTTACAAAATTAGATGTCGAATTTAATTTCAGGCACATGTGCACATTTCGATAATTGGTTTCTGATCAGGTTGAGCTCTAAATTGAATATAGTGAATATGAAAGTAGGCAAAGTTGACGAGCAATCAACCCAAAACAACACCATAAAGGACACAAGACAAGAACCAACTGAGGAAAACCTTTACATCGAGAGGATGTACTTAGGATTAAACATTTGTTACAACTGAAAATGATAAAAAGACAGTAATACCATGCTAGTACAAAAACACCGAGATTGTGATACTTGTTGACTATAAATTTATCCAAATTGTCATCGACTCTATGGTAGTAATATTAAGTTACCAGATAACGAATTTAGAATGTGTATGACATTTAATACTTCCCGAACAAAATGCATATCACATTACCATTACCTGCAGTAGGCGATATCGTGTTCATTGTCACAGTGTCTTCTACATTGGGAGAAAACAATGAAAAAGAATCGATCTTTGTGCCTTCATTTCCTCTTTGTACGTCCACTGAAAAAAAATGATAAAATGATCAAGAAATACAATTATGATTATGACAGTCAGACAAGCGACAACATCTGTATTACAGACTTTTGACTTGCGAAAGGCACATGAAGGATATGGCATGGTTAACATGTTTTTGATCGCTCAATCTTGTCCTAAACCTATAAAAGAGAGGCGAAAGATACCAAAAGGATATGGCATGGTTAACATGTTTTGATCGCTCAATCTTGCCCTAAACCTATAAAAGAGAGGTGAAAGATACCAAAAGGATATGGCATGGTTAACATGTTTTTGATCGCTCAATCTTGTCCTAAACCTATAAAAGAGAGGCGAAAGATACCAAAAGAATATGGCATGGTTAACATGTTTTTGATCGCTCAATCTTGTCCTAAACCTATAAAAGAGAGGCGAAAGATACCAAAAGGATATGGCATGGTTAACATGTTTTCGATCGCTCAATCTTGCCCTAAACATATAAAAGAGAGGCGAAAGATACCAAAAGGATATACAAACTTATAAGTCAAAAACAAACTGATAATACCATGGCAAAAACAAACATGACAATACCATGCCAAAAACAAACATGACAATACCATGGCAAAAACAAACATGACAATACCATAGAAAAAACAAACTGACAATACCATGGAAAAAACAAACTGACAATACCATGACAAAAACAAACTGACAATACCATGGCAAAAACAAACTGACAATACCATGGCAAAAACAAACTGACAATACCATGGCAAAAACAAACTGACAATACCATGGCAAAAAACAAACATGACAATACCATGGCAAAAACAAACATGACAATACCATGACAAAAACAAACATGACAATACCATGGCAAAAAAAGAAAAACGATCAAAAGACAAACAACAGTATACAAAACACAACATAGAAAAATACACCGGGGTGATCACAGGTGCTCCGGAATGGTAAGCAGATCCTGCTTCACATGTGGCACCTGTCATGTAAGTACAAACTCGGTAAATAAGTCTAATTTGGTAGGTTACACTCCGGAAAAGTGGACGAGATTATGGTTACGACAAATGGAACATATCCGTCGTCATCAGTGAAACATATATCCCAAAACGGTCAACAAATCGTGATGGCGTTCGTAAAATTTTCGAGGGATAATTTCAGCTTCACCACTTGGAACTTTAAATATAACAGTTTCCTTGTGAGCAGTAAACGTCTATCAAGAAATCATGGTAGGAAATGTAGGCCTCGGAATATCGTATCAACTATAACAGTTGTATAGAAGAAGAAATTGTAAAAATCAGTTGGAAATTGTTTGACTCATCAAACCGTTATTAAGCAGAAGAAAATTAGAAACAAACTACTGATCTAAGACGACACATAGTTAATGAAAGCTAGACTAAGTTCAAAACCTAATTCTAACCAATACATTAACAGTGTATTTCCAGACTGATTACCATGTTGGTCTGGTGATTATACGAGTGAATAAGATTTGGTGTGGGTATGGCGGCCACATTATTTACTAATTTGTTTCTGAATTTGTTGTGTTTTGTGCTTTTTAATACTTTTGGATCGGTACCGCTGGTGGTAAGTTCCCCGAGGATACCATCCGCAAAATAGCAAGTGCTTCGGTTGTTGCAATATTTCTTATACTTTTTTGTCTTCATATTTCCAGTACACAAATTTTATCACTTTCACTTTCTGATGCAAAGTTTAATGCCTCAGTTGAATTTGGGTGTCCCCTTTTGGCCCTTTCAGTTTTTGTCTTTCAAACATTAGTATATTTTTTAACTTTTTGTAATTAGCGTACTTGAAGTAATTGATGTTCTAATGTTTTGATGTTTGAATGTTATTCTTATCTTAAATACATCTTAGGTTATTATCTTTAGAATAATTTGTGATCGTACCTGTATTTTGCGATGTCTTGTTCACTGGCCCAATCATATCAAAAGAAGAAAGCTTATTTTCTGTGTTTTGTTTTTGAAATTCTTCTGAGAAATAAAATTATAATAAAAATGTAAAGCTATAAGCATGAAAAAAGTCAAGTTTAACTTTTTTTATATATTTCATGAAGTATGCAAAATTATTTGATAGTGGTTCTCATAACTCAGATTTTTAAAATCATATATATAAACATAATACATGTAATATACAGGAGGAAAAGCAAGATATACAGGATATTTTGGCATAAATCATAAGTATAAACATAGTACATGTAATATACAGGAGGAAAAGCAAGATATACAGGATATTTTGGCATAAATCATAAATATAAACATAGTACATGTAATATACAGGAGGAAGAGCAACATATACAGGATATTTTGGCATACAATATGAATAATAATAATACTTCATGTAATATACAGGACTAAATGCAACAAATACAGATTTTTTTTTTTTTTTTTTTTTTTTTTTGGCATGAAAAATAATGACGAACACATACATAGAAAATGTAAACGATAACATATGGAAAAAAATAATAAACAAAACATTTATACAATGTGTTAACCGCCATTTGAATAGATTAAACTCAAGTTTTTTTCAGCATCTACCTACTCAAAAAATCCTAAAGAAGAAATGGATTAAAAGTGCAAAATTTCAACAAAGTTCGAAGCAGAATACGTTCAAGTCGTCATATCAAAATGTTTGAATCGAGGAAATAACACGTCGTTCATTGATGATGACACATTGGTGTATACGTGCGGTTAAACTGCCTTGATTAGACATAATTAGTGATGTTAATTTAGTAGTCACCATTTACTGAATCTTGTATTGTAAATAAAGGCAACAGTAGTATATCGCTGTTCAAACGTCATAAATCGATTAAGAGAAAACAAATCCGGGTTACATACTAAAACCGAGGGAAACACATAACTATAAGTGGAAAAAAACAGAACAACAGAAACACTGAACTGCAACAAAAACAAACGCCAACATACATAGAAACGGACTATTTGTAACAACTGCCATATTTTTGACTTGGTACAGGACATTTTAAGAAAAAATGGTGGGTTAATTAGACAAAGACAGATCGTATATATCAACCAATTCGTGATGGTGTCCATAAAATTTACGGAGTGTCATTTTTGATATTTCCTCCTCATAACTCTGTTGGGCAGTTTCTGCGTAAGGAACACACTCCTGTATATGAAGTCCATATAGTGTGAACATGCACGAGCATAACGTATCAATTGAGATATGTAAACACCATACGACGGAGCAGAGGGTATTTTACCGCTGAAAAATGGGAAATTGATAATTGATAAAAAAAGTTGAAATCATCCCGTTTGTCATAAATTTTAGTGTGAAGTCGTCCATCTGTGTCAATATTGAGGAAAAGATCAAGGTATGAAGAAGTACTTCTAGTATCAGTAGTATCCTTAATTTCAAGTTCACTGGGATCATGAGTTGCAAGTACTGACTTAAATATATGTTATTCAGTGATAAGACATCATCAATATATCTGAAAGTAAAATTAAAGAATTTCACAAGGTGCTTTTTTCTTTTTGTCTTTTAGAAGGTTCTCAATGAATTCTGCTTCATACTAGTACAAATTAAAAAAACAAATCGGCCAGAACGGGTGCACAATTAGTACCCATTGGAATACCGACTGTCTGTTGAAATATCAATCCTCCAAACTCAACAAATACATTGTCGATTAAAAAGTCCAGCATTTTGATAATAGCATCTTCAGTGTATTGTCTGATAGAATCAGTGTGGTTCTTCACAAAATAATAATTATTATAACCCAAAACAAGAAATTTATATCTACGATTCCCATTTTTATAGAAAAAGCTCTGTTTAGTGAGATGGTGAAGTCGATCTTTTAGTTCAGCATGGGGAATAGTAGTGTAAAGCGCAGAAAAATCAAAGGTCTTAATGTTGCTTCAAAATTGCAGAGATTGTGATCTACGATTTACCAGAGATCTTTAGAATTTTTGAGAATCCACATCTGATTGACACCACCGGTTGAATATATCTCATCACAGTATTTTTGAAGGCCATCTTTTACTGTAGAAAGAATAGCAGTCAGCACTTTTGAAAGATGTTTAGTCGAACATCTTGATGATCCAGCTATGTATCGTTCTCTATAAGGAGTTGTGTGAAGTTTTGGTATCCAGTATAATGACGGTAGATTTTCTTTGTTTTCTTTGATGTTTATACCAAAAGAAAGAAAGACAGATTTTGTATTTTCTAAAGTTTCATCCTTTGTAAAATGATGTTAAATGGTAAATGTCATACCACACAATATGATATTTTAATGTGTGGTATTTGAATGTATGAAGTGTATGAAGGTTGCATCCAGACTTTAGATCTATGCCGTGTGTATGTGTTGGGTTTGTATGCGCAGTGGTCAATCTATTAATTGAATGATGCTGGAATGTGTGATTTACGTGTGGAATTCTCATTATAAACAAGCTGGTGTCTTTTTTGTGATTTTGTTCTTCTTCTCTGGCTTTATTTAAAGAATGTTACGATTTCAAATGTTGGGCTCCAGCGTTTGTTCTACATTTAGAGTATACTATTTTTATACGAATTGAAGCAATATGTAAAGCGAATCAGGTAAATTAAACATACGAGTCAATATATCTTAGTGATATTATTGCTATAGTTTTTAATGGTGACACGTCAAATTTACATATATGCCTTTTTGTTTGTCTTTGTTGACATATTTGCTTGTTTTTGTAGTGATTAAGATTATAACACAATGTTGACTGCTGTACCCCTATTTTTGACATTTTTATAAAATTGAAAATGGAAATGGGGAATGTGTCAAAGAGACAACAACCCGACCACAAAACAGACAACAACCCGACCACAGAACAGACAACAACAGAAGGTCACCAATAGGTCTTCAATGCAGCGAGAAATTCCAGCACCCGGAGGCGTCCTTCAGCTGGCCCCTAAACAAATATATATACTAGTTCAGTGATAATGGATGTCATACTAAACTCCAAATTATTCACAAGAAACTAAAAGTGAAAATAATACAAGACTAACAAAGGCCAGAGGCTCCTGACTTGGGACAGGCGCAAAAATGCGGCGGGGTTAAACATGTTTATGAGATCTCAACCCTCCCCCTATACCTCTAGCCAATGTAGAAAAGTAAACGCATAACAATACGCACATTAAAAGTCAGTTAAAGAGAAGTCCGAGTCCGATGTCAGAAGATGTAACAAAAGAAAATAAACAAAATGACAATAATACATAAATAACAACAGACTACTAGCAGTTAACTGACATGTTACCTATTATGTCGGTTTGTTTTGTTCACACATTGTTGTCAATATAATGGAATTTTATGCGACTGTCATACAAGTGAGAGGTTTAGCTAGCTATAAAACCAGGTCTAATCTTCCATTTTCTACATAAGAAAATGCCTGTACCCAGTCAGGAATATGACATTTGTTATTCATTCGTTTGATGTGTTTGAGCTTTTGAATTTGCCATTTACTTAGGGACTTTCTGTTTAGAATTTCCTCGGAGTTCGGTTTTTTTGTCATTTTACTTTTTACGAGAAAGACTAGATTTAGGAAACTTACCTATGTATATGTTATTCGATATATCTGCTTCGTCATCAGTGCTATAAAACGGGTTTGATCCTGAGTAATCAATATATAAATAATATAACAGGATATCAATATGCATATTTTAGTGTTAAAATAAACAACAAACATGTAATCACATTTCATCAATGCAGATATTCGTGTTCAGTATAAACGCTATACTTTTTAAGATGTGTCAGTACACATACTGATATGAGAATTGTTGGTAGGTCATCAAATCGAAAATTTATAGTTGGAAACAATAGTTAAGTATTTCTATTGTATTGAATTTCTTTTCAGATTTTCCTCAAGTGATCAAAATGAATCACCAGTATTAGATAGTGAGATTTCTTGATCTTATATCAGCAAGTTACAACTTGGTGATTGCAGATAATGTGAGCATTCTTCAATATCGTAATGTTTACTGTAGTTTTGTGTGTACTTGTGGTTTTGTTAAAATCTTACCTAATCTATGATAAGGTGACGTGGTATGAGACAAAAATCTATTTAAACCTAAGGAAAAAGAGGCATCACAGTATGTAGTCGTGAGTGATTCTGGGTCAAACTGTGTTTGGTAAGTGAAAATCTTTCAAGTGGTTGAAACTACATATTACTTATTTGATGCATCTGAACCTTTTTGAAATTACTTCAGATCGCTCAATCCCCGAAACTAAAAAGCCAAATGTGTATAAATAAATGATTGATTAAGAGGAGGAAAAGGTAAACACTTAAAAAACCGTGAGAAATTATATCACTAAAGTGTCATTAAGAGAATAAAAAAATCCACCTATGATCAGCTTTGTTAGATGGAATCGGAACCTTAGTTTCTTAATTATTTCCTAATTTATCACCGGTGCGTTCTATAAAAAGTGTGTTATCAATCATTTTTGCATCGTACCAATGACGACTTCTATATTCGGGGAATATCAGTCCAACAGCAGTGGTTTCGACCAACTGCTAATAAATCAAAAATGCAACTTTTAAAATATGGTGTGTCTGAAGCGATATATCTGCACAAGGTCATTTATTGTTTTGTGCTGGATCAGGCAGTTATTTTTTTTTTTTTTTAAATAGTTTTACATTTTGTCATTTCGGGACTTTTTTATAGCTTACTACTAATGAGGTTTGCTTATTGTTGAAAGTTGTACAGTAACCTATAATTAAAATTGCAAATGGAAATGGGGAATGTGTCAAAGAGACAACAACCCAATCCAAGAGCAGAAAACAGCCGAAGGCCACCAATAAGTCTTCAACACAGCAAGAAAATCCCTCAACCGGAGGCGGGCTTCAGCTGGCCCCTAAACAAAAATGTGTACTAGTTCAGTGAAAACGGACGTCATCTAAACTCCAAAACATATAAATGAACTAAAATTAAAAAACATACAAGACCAACAAAGGCCAGAGGCTCCTGACTTGGGACAGGCGCAAAAAACGCGGCGAGGTTAAACATGTTTTGTATACTTCCACGTCATTTGATCTCTTTGACATTTATATCACATCTCCTGAATAGAATAATAATAACATAGGAAAATACAATAGATTTCATGAAATATTAGTAAAAAGTTACAAGTACAGTGCATGTGGCGATAAGACACATCTATATGTATACATGTATGCTTCAAAAATAGATTGTTATTATAACGATTCGTCAAATGTTTACATAACAACAACATATGATGACGTCGATAGTGATTGCTGGTTACACTTTGTTTGTCGGTTTCACTAAAATGTTAATAACGGCAAGAAAAATGTCGGGAATTACATGACATTAACTTGATTCAAAAAAAAAAAAAACATACCCATGTTATCCGATAAATCTGCTTCCTCCTCACCCCTGTTATCCAATAATTCTACTTCTTCATCAGTGCTTTTAAACAAGTTTGATCCAAAATGTCCTACACAGAAAAAAATTAAAGTACTTGTAAATATACATTTTTGTTGCAAACTATACATAATATTTATGCACATAATTTAATTTTATTCTATTTTATTATTTATTTGCATAAATGACGGATAATGCATGTATGGATGGAGGGGTAGCATACATTTATGAATACGAAATATAAGTGTATTTCGTGGTGCGTTTCAGGGTATAATAGCTAATTTCCTAAACAGTTAAAAGTTCTTTGTCAATTACTGAATCCGGTTTATAGTTTTCTGAAATGAATGCAGACTTGGTACATTTCAATTCGCTAAACCAACCGAGACCCCACTGAATCTCTTGTACATGTTGAAAATGTGGAACAGCACAATGTGGACATTTACCTATTGAACAAACTACTTGACAATGAATAATTACAACGTAAAGATAGCTATCTATTGTTCTGTTTTCTGCATTTATACCACGTAAACATTCCTCAAGAAAATCATCAGACAATTTATACGGGTCAAGTATTAGCACAATTTGTCTCTTTGGGGAAAAATATTGATATCAAAATGTACACTTCACAAAAATATTCTAGTCTTGATCTCTCATTGCACATATACACAAAAAGTGCTCTAAGATAGTTATTATGTGACGAATTTAAAAAAGGGTTAAAAAAGATCTATTGATGTTCTGTTTAGTAAAATATAATTATACAAATGTTTTCCCTTGCAACGAAAATAAAACAAAAATAAAAACAGAGACATTAGTAGTGAAACATACACTTTCTATGTAGCAACATTCCAGCAGCGCCTGCATATGGAGTACATATCTCCCAATTGATACGATATTCCCGGGCTTGTATTTCCTATCATGATTTCCTTGATAGAGAGTTGCTGCTCACAAGGAAGCTATTAAACCAAGACTTCCAAATGGTGAAGTTGAAATCATCCCTTCGTAAATTTTACGGACGCCATCACGAGTTGGTTGACCGTTATGGAATACCGTTTCACAGATGATATCGGATATGTTCCTTATATCATAACTACTATCCCGTTCCCTTTTCACGAATGTGACCTACCGAATTAGACTATTTATCGGATTTGTAATAAAATGAGCAACACGACGTGTGTATGTCTTATGTGGAACTCTGATATTACTTTATGTTGTTTTATTATTACTTGATGATATTTTGTCTTTACTTAATATGGTTTTGACATTACGTAATGATGTTTTGATATAACTCAATATGGAATAGTCATTACTTAATGATATTTCGATATTACACGATATGGTTTCGTATTGACTTGATATAGTTTTGTCATTACTCAATATGGTTTTGTCATTACTCGATGTGGTTTCACCATTATTTAATGTGGTTGTGTCATTAGTCAATGTGGTTTTAACATTACTTGATGTGAATGTGACTTAACGTTATGTAGTTGTTTCATTACATGATGTGGTTTTGTTATTTTGTAATGATGATTTGCCTATTCTTTATATGGTTTTAACATTACGTAATGATGTTTCAAAATTTGACGATTTTACACTACATGATGTCTTTGTTCCATTATTTGATGTGGTCCTGTCATTCTTTGATGTGGTTATCCCATTACTTGATGAGGTAAAATCACGTGACCAATTCGGAAAAACCTGTTCTATTTTTAGATAGATTTCCATGTTGTATGTGCCTTGGATGAGTGTTGCCATCCATCGAATTAGAGTTCAAATTAAAGTTCGGGTTACTGTTTGAGTTAAACTTTGAGTTAGTCTTCGATTTCGAATTCAAGTCATTATTAGAATTAAAGTTTTAGTTAGCATTGAGTTTCGAGTTGGACATCTAGTTTCAGTCACATTTAACTGAGGTAGAGTTCTAGTTACAACATTTAATTTGAGTCATTTTTTGAGGTAGAGTTTGAGTAAGATTCGAATTAAAGTCTCATTTAGATTAATTAAGATTTTGAGTTGAAATTCGAGCTATCTTATATGAGTTCGTAATTAAATTTTCTATCGTGGAACAAGGACTTTTGCTCGGGCTTCCGAAAAGATGGCTCCGGGGTATGCGTACAAAAGATAAACTAAGTTACAGTATACAAAACGCAACATAGAAGTTGAAATAAAGTTAGATGTGGTGTGATTAACAATGAGACAACTATCCATCAGAGTTTAAATGCAGTGGATGTAAGAAATCATATATAGGCAACCGTACAGCCTTCAACACACCGTATAGTCAGCTACAAAGGCCACCATGCAACATGTGAAAAATTCAAATGAAAAACAAACGGTCTTATTTATAAATAAACAATCTACAAAAAGAAATGACACACATTTATACAACGACAACAATTGAACTTCATGCTCCTGACTTGGGGCATGTACATAAAGAAAGTGCACGTGGCGGAGTTTAACATGTATGTGAGCGCTAAATCCTAACCTTACATCGGACTGCTACAGTTGTGTGACAGCACAACACGAGAAAAAAATGTAAACTAGACAAAGTGATGCCCCCGCACTCAACTCATTTAACCGCTTATACCCCAAAAATGACAAAAAAAAATGTTCATTTATCTCCCAAAAGAGCAAAAGATAATAAAAATAAAAATCCTGACCACATGCACACCTTCAATATATATACAAACAGACAGTAAAGAGAAAACTTCCTAGGATTCAAACTGTAGGAGGAGTTATGCGGAATAACTATATACCCGTAATGGGACGGACAGACGGACGGACGGACGGACGGATGGACGGACAGGGGTAAAAAAATATGCCCCCCAACTTTCAGTTGCGGTGGCATATAAAACAGTTTCATTTGGCTGTTTCAATAGATCGGTATGACTGGGTAACATAAATCCATCGGGGTGATCTCGGATGCTCCAGAAAGACACCCGTCGTGTTATTCGAGAAAGTACAAACCCAGTGATTTGGTTTTATTTGGTAGTTTACATTCAAGGAAAAGATGACGGTTTAATGGTTACGACCACTGGAACATGTCCGTCGTCACATATGAAACAGATATTCCAAAAAGTTTATTTTTCAATTAGTGCGAGGTAGATCAGGGAATTCAATTGATTACAAATAAAAGATTGATATTCGTATAAGTTCAAATGATCATTTACGCTAAAAAAAAAATCGGAGAATTCTTGTTTTATAGTATTGATGCTTTGTCGCTTAGTCCGAGCCCCCTTCCCCAGTTTACCCGTAACTTTAGTGTGAGTTGATTTGAAGTGTTTCATTTGTTAAAAATAAAGTTCAAGTCTTTTGATTTGTGTCGAGCCTGCGACATCAATGTAGCGACAGTGAGACACAACAAACCTATATTTCGTCGTCGAAAGTGGCGTCGGCGTCTCCATCTCCATTTTTTTATTTCTATTGAGTTTAACCTTTCATTATACATGTTACTAAACATGTATGCCATGTATATTACTTTTAGAACATCATACTGGATTTGTTTACCTCGACTATTGTATCTGTATTTATATTGTATGTTTCTCTGTAAACTTGTATTTAGTTTTAGAGAATAAAGTATCTATCTATCTATCTATCTATAGATCGTTAGGTTTCTAGTTTTTACATTTTCATTTCGGGACCTTTATAGCTTACTATAGGGTATGGGTTTTTCTCATTGTTGAAAACCATACAGTTTTGTTTTAGTTGAATAAAACCGAATTACATGTAAACTGTTTTGACATGATAAATTTTTAAACCTCCATGAAGTGTTTTAAAACTTGTATAGGAGTTATTCCTCAATTTCAAGAAAAAGCATCTACAGAAAAACATTTTTTTTTTTTTTTTTTTACCGATAAATGTATAGAAAATTGTACAGCCGATCAACATGACGCTTTTACACATTGTCAAGAATCAGTCCGGTCAATATTGCGCATGCGTTAATTCAGATACCCAACATGGATAAAATCGTTATATAGAAGTTATGTGGAAAATAATCTTTACAAGACGATATTCAATTTTCTTCTCAATGGTTTTCTTAGCTGCTGCGATCCCCAGAATCTTTAATGTGTCTTCTTTTTAATGGTATAAGTTATTTTAAAATAAAGTTTGAACTTCTTGCAACAAATTTGGATTTTTTACAGTGATGTCAAATGGCTTACTTTTGCCTTTATTCTTACAGGAAAATGTCATTATTCGGAAGAGTGATCAGCTTTAAAAAAATAAATAAAATACTTTTACTTATGACATACCTTGGCTGCTGCGACCAAGAAAAAGATGAAAAGTTAAAGTTTAACGTGGTGTAGTTAATTTTCAAATTGATTATTTTCTTCTTGCTCCAAATTTGATTTAAAAGTAGGCGATTTTGTTTTTTTTCTATCAATTTCTATTTGACAACAGGGTACATCGTGTGTGTAAACAGATAACAAAATGTTATACAATCGTGTTTATACAGTCATGCTGAGACATAATATATTCCCAGAGTCATGTTATATATAGGGTATTAAAACGACATTTTGTATAAACTTGATTTAGGGTTGAAGGAATAGCAAAACACTATATAATTATAATTAACGTTTTTTTTTTTTTTTTTTTGGTATAATTTTAAAAAGACAAGGATTTTAAGTTATCTTTTGTTTCTGTTTTCACGTGGTTATAACGGAAAATTAATAAATATATCATTAGAATGCAATCAAAATCTAAAACGCATAATTTTAAATAAATGCTTGTTCATCTGGATGTTTTATCAATATACAATCATATTTTTTTCAATGGCATTAAATGGTTTCTATTCACATTTAATTTTTAAGAAAAGGAGAGGATGTTGTATGATTGTCAATCAGACAACTGGCTCGTTTTCTTGACAATCCCTAGATAATCTTTTTTGGGGCTATTTTAACACGATTTGAATACACAATCATATAGAACAATTCTATTTCGTCGCACTTTAAAGGGTGCATAAAAAGCAACATTTAGAATACTCCACGAATTCGACCACTTGATACGGCAAGATGAAATCTAATTATATATTTTACATCAAACCGAGTTTCTGTTATTTAATTTCTTGAAACTAAATACACGAATAAATATATGTGCGCACAATAAATTGGAAAGTTTGCACCTCTGAAGACCCGTTAAATAGTTTTGAATACCTTCATTACTTAAATTATACATTCCCGTCAAAAAGAAACTTGTTGATGACAAAAAATCAAAACGAAAAGTGTATAAAATGAAAAAACAAACAAACAAACAAACTACTATCTATTAAATTCCCTTTGTCAATTTTTTATCACTAGCTTTTAATCTCAATTAAAATTTATTAAATCGAAACAATATTAAATAAAAAAATCAATGATTTCTTCACAAAACTATAAAGATTGTTAGCTTTGAACAGGTACTTGTATGACAATTAACATGTGAGCTTCAGGGTATATACCTGTCGATATATGGTGGAAACGATGCTGGAAGCTTGTATGTTTTCTGTTTCTTGTTTATCTTCTCTATTGTTTGCGTCGTAGATGTTTATATAATGTGAGATATTAGGTAAATATCCACGAGATGACCTACCCTCCACCCACAAATTTCACAAGATAAAAGAGGGTTCTGTAAGCTTTAACGGAATAAATTGGCTATCATAATGTATGAAAAGCTTTAAACCCCCCGTTCCGTCATAAATAATGGTTTAACCAGAGCCATATATATAACTTGGAAATAAATACAATAATTTACAAAATAAGACGATGTGGTAAAATTGGTAATGAGACAACTTGTCACCATAGACCAAAGGACGTGGTTGAAAGCAACTATAAGTTACTGTACGGCCTTTATCAATGAGCTAAACCCATATCGTATTGTAAGCTTTGTAGGATAGAATTGAGAATGGAAACGGAAAATGTGTTAAAAGAGACAACAACCCGACCAAAGAGCAGAAAACAGCCCAAAGCCACCAATGGGTCTTCAACGCAGCGCGAGAATATTCCACACCCGCAGGCGGGCTTCAGCTGGCCCATACCCAATAATGTATACTAGTTCAGCGAAAAGAACGCCACACCAAACTCCGAAACATATAAATGAACCAAAATTTAAAAAAAACACACAAGACTAATAAAGGCTAGAGGTTCCTGACCTGGGACAGGCGCAAAAATGCGGCGGGGTTAAACATGTTTTGACAGATCTCATGTTAAATGTCGAAATAACAATAACAACAAGAAAATAAATATTTCAGACAGCAAGAAACGACAACCACATAATTACAAGTTTTTGTTCCTGACTTAAAACAGAACTATACCTAAACCGTGGCATGCGGCGGGGTTAAACATGTTTGTGAGTGCTCAAATCTATCTTGATCACACTGAACCTAAGGCAGTGGTATAAAAGCATAACACAAGACCAAATTGTTGAAATTAGTAGGAAAAGGCTTCCTTGTCAGATGGGAACGAAACTTATCCACCAAAGTTCAAATGAAGTGGACGTAATCGGCCTTCAACAACGAGAAAAATACATACCGTATAGTCGGCTATAAAAAGGCCC
>JAASAO010003499.1:0-10000 GCA_017311375.1 Mytilus coruscus
CATAACTCTGTTTGATAATAAAGTTCGTATAATGTGAACATGCACAAGTGTTACGTATTTAAAATTGGGATGGATTGTTTGTTGAACTGTCAATCCACCAAAGTACACAAATGGAGAAGATATTTTTAAGAACTAATATCTGATCGACATCACTGGTTGAATATACGTCATCACAATGTTTCTGAAGACCATCTTTTACGTTGAAAGATACCCAGTGCTAGTATGTTGCCTCAGTCCATTTGGTTCCCCTAATCATCTTCGCTATCCAAGGTTCACGATCCGGCCCCGTCATCTGCTAGATCGTAACCTATGGCTTGCGGAGAAGACCCTAACCTGCTCTTGGAAGCATATTGAAATATGGGCTCCTATAATGTCTATTGTTACGTCATGTTTAATAAATTTTGGAATTGTACAAGCGTCTCTATGATGTTCGGGTTTGACTGTTTTATTGTATAAATTTCAAGATTGTTATAGTTTTATAATCAGAATAGACTGATATGATTCATTTTACATCAAAATCATACTGATGAAGGATAGCTGTTATCCGAAATATTTAACATTTGTTCATTTTATTATTATTTTTTGGTGATGTTGTACCCTTTTAGACTGTAAAATGAATAAACGAACAATTTAAACAAGCTTTAAGGCGTATACACCGGACTTTATTCCACATTTAGAATTCTCATATAATTATTTAACTTTTAAAAATTAAAATAATGTATGATTAATACTAAATATTTTATCACATACGAGTTTACAAAACGTTCAGGCTCAAAATGGATAATTTGTTTTAGATCTCGATACAACCCCTTTTATCACTATCAGTGAACTAGCAAAATGCACATAACTGTGCGCACAATAAAAATCCGAACAAAACTAGAACATGCCGTTCACAGTATCACATTTCAGAATTCAATGAACAGCGAAATTGGGTTCTTAACTGGCCTAATGTGGCATAATTTTAATAAAAGAAAAGATTTTCAATGTCCACAGCGTTGCACATAGTTTAACTGTCAGAGGGCAATAACTAAAAAAATATTTTTAAAAAGTAGTTGATCAGCTCTGATTATCAAAATTGTCCGCTTACAAGACCGGACGCACGAACGCACAGACACAGGGAAGGACGGACGTCCGGTATTTGTATGTACCCCGCAACGCGTCGTGTGGGGGACAATACAAATTAAGGTGATAATGAATATGTCTACTAAGTTTTAATTTGATTTGACCACAACTTCATGGTTAGCTACCATAAACCACATCTTTAGCACGAAAAAAATAAGAAAGTATTAAGTCAAACGATAAGTTTAAGAAATGATTTTCATCCAACTTAAAACAAATGGAGAATAAAAACAAATGCCATATATATTTTTCAAAGTTTCAGAATACTAGTATGCTTGGACAATACAATTTGAACTCAGAGCTATCGTTCACTAATGATAGGTCAGCTTTATCTAAGGGGCAACCATTTGATAAACTGGGGGTTGGGTTTGTTGGAGAGGGACAGATGTATTTTTAAAATGAATATTCTTGCTTGCAGGTAACAACTGAAAAATATATGCATTCACAAGACAGAAATATTCTGCTCCACAAAATGCAGGAATATTGTGTACAAGACAGAAATATTCTGCTCCACAAAATGCAGGAATATTGTGTACAAGACAGAAATATTCTGCTCCACAAAATGCAGGAATATTGTGTACAAGACAGAAATATTCTGCTCCACAAAATGCAGGAATATTGTGTACAAGACAGACGAAGGATACCAAAGGAACGTTCAAACTCATTCGTCGAAAAAAAAAAAAAAACAACTGACAATGCCATACCAAAAACCGAAAAACGATCAACAGAAAAAAAAAAAAAAGAAAAACACTATACAAAACACAACATAGAAAAACTAGTGTGTCATAGAAAACTACACGAACCCACAAAAAACCGAGAGTAATCTCAGGTACTCGGGAAGGGTAAGCAGATTCTGCTCCATATGAGGCACCCGTCGAATTGCTCATGTAAGTAAAAACTCGGTGGTATCAATTCTATTTCTGATACAAAAGTGAAAATAGATAAACAGGCCTAGTCAAATGTGGAAATGTGCATTTCGTCAGCAACCCCACCCCCGCATCACATGGTATAGCATGCAAAAAACGTAGCTAAAAAGGACTACCTGCTCCAGGGAGTATACAAAAGCAAGTATCTAGAATTAAAATTCAGAACAAACTGCTTAAGGGCATCCACTTTTATCAAATTTAACAAGGGTTACCTTGAACGTTGAACTTTTATCCAAAATCAATAGGCGTTTTCACCTTTTCTACATCTGTCATCTGTACAAGTATCATTCTAATCAAGCAAGGGAAATTCAAGTTACCATCAGGTAACAAATTGTTTTCTTCTAAAACTTAATGTTTGAAATTTTAGTCAGTGACCTTGAACTTCTCAAATCAGTTGGTGTCTTTCAATTCCATATCTCTTCAATCTGTATAAGTTTCATTTCAATAAAGCAAGCTATACTCAAGTTACCATCTGTAAACATTTTATCAAAATCAAAAGGCTTCTTCTAAGTGCGGGAAATGCACGTTACCATTCAGAAACTACTGTAAAATCAGAAATTATTGCGAGGTTTTTATTAATGCGAATTATGCGACTGGGTGAGAATCGTAATAAGAACTCGCATTCTAATATCTGATGCATATATCTGTATGCATCTTTTCCTGAAATTGCAAAAATTAATCTCGCATTTATATCCATTCTTCTAAAATCGCAATAATAAATGCACGAAATAATTTCTGAATTTACAGCAATTGATTCGGATGTAGACGGATGGAAGGACAGTCAGACGGCCAGAGGGATGGACTGACAAAGCGTTGATTTAACCCTAGGATTTTTTTCGGGGAACATACATCAGCCGCAAGAGATAGAATATTATGATAATAACCTGTTATTAAATATATATATAAGAAGATGTGGTATGAGTGCCAATGAGACAACTCTCCATCCAAGTCAAAGTTTATAAAAGCATGTATATACAATCAGCTTAAAAAGACTAAATGCAAAAAATCTCGCAATCTCAATAAAATTGCCTGAAAAAGATTGAATGAGAAACTTAACAGCTAAATGTGCAATTACTTGTTCGGTTCGTGGAAAGATAAGAACATTTCTCATAATCGAAGGAAAACTACGGAGTGTCAGCACTTTGCGTCATTTCAGAATGGACAGTGCAGAAGCTGTATCTAAATTTGACGAAAAGCTACAAATTTATATAGTCACAGAGAACTTAGTATTTTGGTAGTTAACATAACACTTCTATATTGACAGAAAAAAACACTGCCTGATAGTGCATCCGCGCTTTTATTCTTTTTGACCATGATGTTATCTGCTTTACTTCAACATATAATTTTTGAGTGTCTTCTTGATATCTTCTCTCTCTCTTTTAGAACAGGATATCTGTAGAAATTTGGATATGAAAATGACTTGCGAAAAATATATAAATATGGATAGCCAGAGCGGACATTTACTGTACAATTCGCTTTTGATTCATTAGACTATCGGAGGCCGTTTAAATAACAATGAGGCATTCCAGATATTTGAATATCTATAACATTTGTTCTACTGATGTACTACAATCTATAGCAAATGTTTCAAAACTTTTAACTATTTTTTACAAGATGACTCTATTTCAAAATTTAGGTTATTATAATAATATCCATTACAAGAAAATGGAAGTGCATAAAATAACAAATAGAAGTTTGACTTTGTACCTGGGTAAGTATAAAACAGTCATTTATCTGTAACATGTCATCTCCAGGTAGGTATTTTCAAATAAGTGTAATTTTTATAAAATTAAACTGTGTGAACATTTGCAGATGTGCATAAATAGTTAGCTATTGGAATAGCAGAAATTAATGGTCATTTTGAATAAGATATTCACATTATTGGCAATTATCTTTATGATGTCCAAATTTGGTAATTCACAAAATAATAATATCTGTAGTTTACTAAATATGAATTATAGAAGAAATTGTAATGAAATAATTTACTTTTTTTTAGGCCAATACAAACAAATGATGTAGCAATCTTCCAGATTTTTCCAGATTTTTTGAGAGTAACTTTTTCAATTAACCTGTTGTTCATCAACAATTGCAATTGATGCAACTGGTACAAACCAGTTTAAAAGCAAGACGAAATAAAGAAACCTCTGTGTTGTTTAAGCTCCATCTTTTGACCTACATGTATATGGTTTTTGCAATTTACAAATTAAATCGATTAATATGTAATTCCTCAAATTTCAAAAGTTTTGGCTAATTTTATCCAAATATTCGTCTGAAACGCAGCAAATTCATTATTTTTCATTTTGATTTAATTTAACATAAGCCTGTCAATCAGTCATGCATATCAATTCTTTATTTCTTCCATCACTAATTGAAAAAGGGCTTCGTCCAAAATAAGTGGGACATGTTTTTTTTTTTTTTTAAATAAGCCACCAGGATTAAAAATGATTGGCACTTCTTTTTTGAAATAATGAACATATTTTACACTAAACTTTAAAAAAAATGCTTATCCTTTATAAATTTCCTTTATTTTTAATCATGCTTCTAATTGAGGTTGTTTGAAGATGTTTATTCATAAGCTAAACGGCAAATGTATGTGTATGTATTAACGCCACACTAAGGAAGATCGATTGCTTGTTATCACCAAATCAATCACAGACAACATCAGTGACGATGTTTACGGTATGATCAACTTTTACCTATTTGTAGGGACATTTCAATGTTATTATCTGTATAGACCGTGGTATAATAAACTGCTAGACCTAGAAAAACAGCACACCCTGTTCGAGCTCTATCAGAATATCGGTAAGTGTTTATATCTTCTTTATTTCAATGTCATCAAGCTTAAATTATGCAATAAACAGTAAAAAAAAACACCTTAGAATAAATAAAGTAATTTAAATATGCAATAAAAAGATGGCGTACTTTGCATGCATGTCTATTGAAATACATCTGTATTTGTAATATCTTTTTTAACATCATTTATTATCATTATTTTTATTTTGTGCTGTGTCGTTTTCACATTCGATAAACACCCTCATAGTTTGAAATAAAAGGCATGTCGGTGAGCTTTTTATCAGAGTTGAATGGATTGTAATAACTGTAAAGCACATAGATAAATATTCTATCTGAATAAGGGAGTTACACATCTCCATTAACCCTGACAGGGAGTGTACACGGATTCCACTCTAACTTCGCAGCAATCGAGGGGTGCTCCGAATCACGGAGGGATCTTGGTACATACATACATGTATAAGCATAATAAAATAGCTGCTGCTGAACGATTAGTTGTATTTTGTCTATTTTTCCTTTGGAAGTCCAAATTTCCCGCAACCGTCGATCCCATGTTCGATACGTACTTGCATGTATTTGATGTATTGTTTATCTTAGTTTGTTCTAGGCCTGAAAATGCATGAAAATACTTGCCACAGTGACGTAAGCGAACATTTATTAATTGATTGATAAAAAAAAAAAAAACGGTAGGTCCAATTTCCCCTGTAATTATTTCCTTTATACAGGGTCAAAATGAGAAATTTGTTAAAACCAATGAAATTTAAACGTTGCAGAGTTTATATAATATACTTTAAATAGTTATCAACAATTTTACATATTTCCAAAGAATCAAAAAGTATTCACCGCCACATATCGCTTTTAAAATTTTACATGTTTTTGTAGAATTTTGCATTGAAGGACATCATTAATCGAAATGTATTAATTTGTATCTGAAAAACAACATATTTGATAACTTCCTTGGTCAGGAATGCCGTTCCCATACATGTTTTTGATTATTAATCAAATTGTACTCCCCCCTCCCCTAAAAAAAAAAAAAAAAAAAAAAAAAAAAAAACACTGTCCAAACTATACTTTTGAGCCATCTTATAGTATTTGCAAATTGTTTATAATTATGTTCTGAAATACGCCAAATTGTCATGAAAACTTGAAAGCACACATATGAATCTATGATACTAGCTGTGGATTTTAAGTAAGATCGAAAGACTTTGAGAAAATGGCATTTGGTGTGAAATAAATTCAGGGGGAAAAGGGCTCTAGGCTACCTCTTTTTCTTATAAAGAATTGGAAAATACAATGTAGTAATGTTGATATATATTAATGGGCGCGTGTGTATTTTTTGTCGGTTAAAATGAAATTGAAATCTGAGTCAAGTTTATAGGATATAAACTTTTTACTCCATAAATACACACTTACTCTCTCTTTCTCTCTCAACAACCATGACTAAATGAGGAATTTACGCGCAATGTTATTTTTAAGCCCCAATGTAATTTCTTTAGACATGCACCTTAAGTATACATGTTTATATGATATGAATATTCATGTTTCCTGGTTTGACCTATTGAGAACATGTGATAGAATGAAACGTGTCTTTAACTACGCATTTGTTCTTGTCAATTGTTACATTGGTTCGTTAGTATTTGATTACTAAGGAAGAATGCGGCAAGTGACTTCATATGGATAGGCAAATTACATTCTTATTGAGTTTACAATTAAGAAAAACTGTCCGTCTAAAAACTGGTTCGTAGGTTGTATAGACAAAATTACGACATTTTTATTCACTTTTAATTAATCTCGCTTGATTTTCGGAAGTGAAAAATGTATCACCTAACACTACAAACTGCTCGGAATCTGAAAAGACCATATTTTGTGCTCGACCAGTAAACTCGAACCAAACTACCAAATAACCTGGATGACTTGTAATCATAAACAAACATTAATATGCACTATTTAAGTCAATTAATTTTGAATTGAAAAAAAAAAAAATCTGCACTAAAAATGAATACGTATCTCCTAACGATAGAAGAAAGGTTTTTTTTTAAGAATTTCGTTCGTTTTTAGTAAAACAATGATCCTGAATTGTACGTGATTTTTTATTGATTGATTGCCTGATTGGTAGTTGGTTTACGTTCAGTAGCAAATATTTCATGCATATCAAAGATGAGAACAAATTGAAAATAAATCAAACAAGTAAATTCTACAAAGTGGGTCGACCGGAATGAAGGTTGGATTATTTGAAATTCCATTGAAAAAGAGCGTATGTTGGATAGAGATAGAATTCATGCAATGCTGCATGTCATGTAGACCCATCATATAGACCCTCAAAGAGTGGTTGTGTTGTTGGTTTTAATCGCACAGAGAGCGTTGTACTTTTCCAAGAAGGGCTTCAGTTTTGCATACCCCACGAAGGTTTGTTTCAATGGTTTTTGAACGCACAAACACTATCGCACGTTTTCAATACAAGTGTCAGATTTAACGTAACTTTTCCGATTGGATGTGCCTGTGTATTTATATATCCCTAACAGCCAAACGAATGCTCCCTCATCATGGTTCTTGCTGCTCGACGGGAGATATCAACCATATTTCTATACATGGTGTTGCGGTGTCATTTTTTAACCGTGTCATTAACAAACAAACAAAAAAACAAAACAAAAAACGAACTCCAACGTATATTCACAAAGGAATCCACTCCCATACATGTTTTTTTTTTTTTTTTATAATTAATCAAATTTTGCACCAAAAAAAAAAACTGTCCAAATTGTAGTTTTAAGCCATCTTCAAGCATTTACAATTTGTTCATAATTATGTTCTGAAATACGCCAAAAAGTCATTAAAACTTGAAAGTACACATATAAATCTATGTAACTGTGGATTTTAAGTAAGATTGAAGGACTTTGAGAAAATGATATTTGGTGTGAAATGAATTCAGGGGAAAAGGGGCCCTAGGCTACCTCTTTCTCTTATAAAGAAAATACAATGTCGTAGTTTCGGTATATATAAATGCGCGCGAGCGTGTGTGCGTGTGTGTTGTCATAATGGTATTTTTTCTCGGTTGAAAATGAAATTGAAATATGAGTCAAGTTAATAGGATATAAACATTTTACTCCATACATACAATACACACTTACATGTGCAAGATCGAATAGTTCTCTCTATCTTTCAACAATCATGAATGACTGAACAAGAAATTAACGCGCAATGTTATTTTTAAGACACAATGTAATATCTTTAGACATGCATTTTAAGTATCCATGTCTAAATGATATGAATATTCATGTTTACTGGTTGACCTATTGAGAACATGTGATAAAAAGAAACGTGTCTTTAATTACGCATTTGTCCTTGTCAATTGTTACATTGGTTAGTATTTGATTACTAAGGAAGAATGCGGCAAGTGACTTAATATGGATAAGCAAATTACTTTCTTATTGATTTTACAATTAAGAAAAACTGTCCGTCTAAAAACTGGTTCGTAGGTTCAAGGATTTATATAGTAAAATTTTACTATATAAATCCTTGGTAGGTTTTGTAGACAAAATTACGACATTTTTATTCACTTTTAATTAATCTCGCTTGATTTTCGGAAGTAAAAATGTATGTCCTAAGGATCGGGTTAATTCTGAAAACGTAATAAATAAACTCATTAATTGTGTTTAATATACAGGACTTTAAAGTGTTAATGACTTGTAAATATATCAACTATTTAAGTCGATCAATTAATTTTGAAAAAAAAAAATCTGCACTTTCCATTTTCTAAACAGATTAATGTATTTCCTAACGATAAAAGAAAGTTGTTTTTTTAAATTTCGTTCGTTTTTTAGTAAAACAATGATCCTGAATTATACGTCATGTTTTATTTATTGATTGCCTGATTGATGGTTGGTTTACGTTCAGCAGCAAATATTTCATGCATGTTCAAGACGAAAACAAATTGAAAATAAATCTAGCAAGGTAGATTATACAAGTCGACCGGAATTCCACTGAAAAAGAGCGTATGTTGGATAGAAATAGCATTGCTGCATTACTACCTTACCCAGACTTTCAAATTTAATTTTTCGGTTGACTTTAGGACGTTTGAAAAGAAATTAAATGTTTGTTTTGTACCGTCAAATGCTGTTCCACCAAAAAAAAAAAAAAAAAAAAAATTCTAACAAAATCCTATCACGCGGCTTGTTTGAAGTGTACGTCTTGCAGTATGGCGCAAAGGTTATTGTGGCAAAAGGCATATATTTTACCATCAATTTATTGCAAATTTAACAGTAAAACATGACTAAAGTAAAATGTATTCAGTAAAATAAAATTTAATGACACATTGACGAGTTACCATGGCAACATACTATGACGTTTGAGTAGATTCTTTTTTGTCAAAGTATGTGTTCACTTAAATAACTAATTGATATTTGGTTATATTAATATGTTAAAAGTTGAAATGAAGTCTTTACAATTAATATTATGTCCATCAAAGATTACACACAGTTACAAATGAAATAGATATAACATGTTTTTCCAGACTACATAACAATCTTTTGCATTTCCCTATACATGTACAATGTTCATATGTAAATTCAAAGTTGTTTTCGTAAGCATTCCGTATCATGGACCAGAAACGAGCCTTAATGCCCCTACCCCTTTGCCACAATCATTAGGGCTTTCCACTTTTCCGTGGAAAGACCTATTGGTTTTGTTCTGATTATTATTATTTTTTTTCTTCCGCCTAATTTTTTTTCCTTCGCTGTTTTTTTGTTTCGCAAGATGTCGCTTAGACATATGGTATATGATATCGAACAGTTAATACGCTTTTGAAACTGACACCGCGTAACCAAAAACTTTTCCATGTAAGAGTTACCTCCCCGAACACTGTTTTTCTTGTTATTACTTATACGTCGCAACCGCATAAGAAACCGACTAATTTATTTTACCAAATTGCTCGTTATATCCTCAGGATGATTTGATAAATTTTGACCGAAGCTATCCGGAGACTCCAAATAAGGTCAAGGTCAAAGGTCAAGGTCATATTCTAAATTTTGATTTTGGCTTGTTATCACTTATTTTCAGAGATAGTATAAGATATCGACAAAATATTTTTACAGAATTGTTAGGTGCGACATGTCGTAACACCTAAATTTTAGTTGAAAGGGTACGTAGACATTTAATGGGAGTTTTCGCCC
>JAASAO010003499.1:12500-14572 GCA_017311375.1 Mytilus coruscus
TTAAATGTATTTTTAACTGGAAAACCATAAGTGATAGAGGCCTAAGGTCTTTTGATTTGAGGTCCTTGGTCCAAAAAAATGAAAATGAGGTCAAGGTCAAAGGTCAAGGTCATGTCCAAAATTTTGATTTTGGCTCGTTATTTCTTATTTTCAGAAATCTTATAAGATATCGACAAAATATTTTCACACAATTGTTAGTTGCGACATGTCGTTACGAGTAAATTTTAGTTGAAACGGTACGTAGACGTTTGAGGCGAGTTTTCCCCCCTTTTATATCTAATATTAGTTGTATGGTAATATAACTCATTAATAGTATAAGGTAGAGGCCTAGAGTCTTTTGATTTGAGGTCCTTGGCTGATGACCTTGAAATTGAGCTCAAGGTCATAGGTAAATTTAACGTTCTAGATTTTGACCTTTGCTTTTACCTCATATGTATACATGATAATGCCATGGGGCTTTTGCATTAGATTGCAAGCAATGTGATCTAGAAAAGCCAACCGGAAGTGACTTTTGTAAACCGGAAGTAGCTATATTTTGTACTAAATTAATGTAAAAGTATATAGAACCATATATTTTTGGAATCAGTGTCAAGTAAACTATCAAAAAATACCGGAAGTAACATCTTTTCAACCGGAAGTAAAAAATGATCTCCCTTATTTATATCTTTTTGTATAGAAACCATATATTTTTGAAATCAGCGTTCAATAAGCTGTCATTTGACGCTAAAATTGACATTTAAAACCAAATTTTAATATTATCATATAAAAAAAGATCCTAACTGGTGGAAAGACCATCAATGGTTCTCTGAACAATTGGTTTTTAATTTTCTATATGTTCGTTAATGGTGTATCAACTAATACGACATTCTGCCGTATTATAACACGTCAACACGTTGGATATAACTATTTAGAGGAGGAACATAATTTACTGCTTACTTTTCCTGAACACGGATATGTGATGCTTTTGTTTATTTTTACCGTGATTTTACGACATACCAAAGTTTACACTGAGTCATGTAAAGCTCTGATTCCTTGTCCGGATTTGACTTTATTTTAAGTCCTTTTGGTTTTATCAGTTCTTCAACGTTTTTATTAGACTTTGGATTTTCAAACATTTCGGGCTCGAGCATCACGGGAGAGACATTAATGGTCGTAATGTGAATCGGTTGCAGTGGTACAGTTATTGTTATTACTCTTGACTGTGTTATTTAGCCCCTGTTTTTATGCTTTTAAACGTTTTGGTGTTTTGTGTTTTGCAAACATTTGGTTTCGCTTATACCGATATACGTAATTTGAAAAAAAACGTTTGCTGCCCAAGAAAATCACATCATATATTTTAGAGAAATTCACAGTCGAGGAAAATTTGAACAAACTTCAAATATGACATGGTCCCTTTCGTTAAATATAGTGCCCTTCTGCTAACTTACTGAAGAAAAAAATGTAATAACAGAAGAAAAACTAACAACAATGTATATTCAATAAGGAAACCTTAGATAATTTTTTTCATTTTGATGCCCAGAAATGTTTGATGTATTGGTCTTACGAAACTCTTGGTTTTTGCCGAAGGTCATGCACACTGAAAAAGTTTTTTTCACAGACAAAAGCAGTCAGTTTTTAAATTACTTCACCCTACGCAAACACATATTTGTATTACCTGTGTCGCAAAAGGCGTTTGAAGAGCAAGTAATTATATAACCTGTCGGCCCTGTCCGTTCGTCAATCTGTCAGTCGTCCGAAATTCATAGAGGTACATATTTTGTACATGTGTTATCTGTGACTTTTATAGTTTTCCTAATACATTATTTAAACTTGTGATCGCACAATGGTTGTCCACATTTATTTTAGACAGATTTGAATATTTTTTCTCAGGTTTTCCATGTGTGGAACTAAATCATTCTTGTCATTGAATTTAATAGATATGGATACCTAATGATAACAGGAGATGTGTAGTATATTTCAATAAGAAAGCAATTTTATTCAAACTTTGCATTTTTGACCAAATGAGGACGTTTCTATTTATAAAAATATGCAGGTTTACTTTACAGACATAATGGTCAATTACATGCAGTGAA